>JANVCC010000135.1:834112-1020104 GCA_025345505.1 Todiramphus chloris collaris | reverse complement strand
TGGAACGGTGCACTTGGCATGAGAAATGTTTCTGCTGGGAGAGAGGGAATGGAGAGGAGGAGGAATCTTCTGGTCAGTTAGATTTGAATAAATGAAAATAAAACCTCTCCTACAGGGCAATCTCCTCTGAGGCCCTGGTCAGCGTGTTCCTGATCTCCTGCCAAGCTCCAGGTGCTCCGGTTAAACCCGTCGTGCTTCCAGCAGCTCTTCTGGAGTGGTTGAAGGTTCTCGCATCCCTGTTTGCATCCTTCTGCATCTGTCCTCAGAGAGGCCACCTGCGTGTTTGCCTCCAGGTCTTGGGGACCTTTTGAATTCACAAGGTCTTCCTCTAAGGCTTTCCTGACTTTTGTTTCTCTTTTTCTTTTTTTCCTCCCTTCCTTCTCGCCTTTTTTTTCCAGCCCAAGGGAGTTGACTTCCATATGGTGCTCTGCAGGATGGCTGGAGGGATGTGTGTGTCTTTCCCTGCCTGTACCTAATGCTCTTCCTGGGGACATCTCCCTGTGGGAGCCACAGTAGTTACACCTTCTTTGTGCAGGGTTCAGAGAACAGGACACTGAGGCAGGCAGGCAGCCAGCATGGGGGGGTTGGAAAAATCAACAGAGCCATAAAAACATTAATATGGTTTGCAACTGTTTTACCCACCACGTCTTCTTGAAATCGGAGCGTTCGTGAGCAGCAAGCACGCTACGGATGTCCGGGAGGCTGGATGGATTCCCAGGACTGTCCCATCTTCATCTCTCTCCTCCCTGAACCGTTTTCATGCTTAACTAAACTTTGCATCCTTTTTTTTTATGTATTTATTTACTCGATTGCTTTTATTAGTTGGTTGGAAAAGCAGGAAGGCATCTCGGGGCTGAGTCCTGTAAATAGCAGGGACAGTCTTAACGTTCCACACACTTTAGTTTGGTATAAACTTTTATAAACTTTGAGTCTCTGCAAATGTTAGGAGAATACTACAAAGGATGCACGTGAAGGTTGTAGCCGTGGGGGTATTTTGTCCATGCACAGAGGTGTGTTTTTGGCAGTCCTGTGATGCACTGCTTGATGGCTCTGAGTCAAACTGGGCAGAGGTGGAGGAGAAAGGGCTCTGTCAGGGTAGCTTCTCAGTGGCCCTGTGCTCATCCTCCACCTTCTTCCCTCCCTTGAGCCTATGGGGAGTGTTCCTCTGAGCTACTGGAGCTGTCCCTGGAGGTAGGTGGGACAGTCACGTCCATGGGACGGTCACCTCGCTTCCAGGAGGGAACAAAGAGGCTTTTTGCTCTGCCAGGTCAGAGCCCCTGTTATGACTTTGTGCAGTTGTGGGTCAGTTCCCTGCAAACAGGGGCTGCCCCCTCTGAGCCTCCTCATTCCACCCCTGTTCTCATGCAGGTTGCACACAGACAGAGATGGAATTTTGAAGTTGGAGTTTGTTTTTTTTTTCCCTTTTCACTCTTTCCTTCTTAGAAAATTTGTTTTCTCCCACAAAGATACAACAGTTCATCCCTAGCTCTTTGGGTTGAAGACCATTGGGTTGAAGACCATTGCTAATGGTCACGGTCACGGTCCAACCACCCAGGACTGGGATAAACCCTCAGGGTGTTTTACAAGAGCTCTGTGTGCACGTGGGCTCGGGAGTGCACAGAGCTCCTATACTGCTTTTTGGCTGGCTGAGGTTGATACAGAACCTGCTGAGGAGCCCTGGGAGTACATCAGATGTTTTCTGCAGCACTGTATCCAGGTTTAATCTTAGAACAGCTAAATTGCCATAAATAATACCTTAATTGCAAAACTAAGAGCTGATCCTTTCCCTTTGTTCCCTGTAATTTGGAAGAGTGTTTAAAATCTTCAGTTCCTTGTAATTTGTCTCTTCCAAACAAAATAATTCTGTGATTTTATGATTCCAATTTTTCCTCATTAACTTATTTCTTATTTAATAGCTTTGTTATTATTGGTTCTTGATCTTCTTTTTTCTTTTTCTCCCCCCCTCCCCCCCCCCCCCCCCTTTCCAACATTTAATGTCTGGTTTCATTGGTTTCTTTTAATGTGTGCTGGCAATGCTCCTGCAAGGACAAACACAGAGCTTCTGATACTGGCTGGAGTTTAACAATAATAAACCTTTGAGTGTTGCAACTTCCTGGCGCGTTTGGAAGCTGGGTCAGCATCTCAGGACATCACGGGGACAATCCCAGGGCTGGAGAAGCTCTCTGCCTCTCTATCTCACCCTCCTCTATGGCCATGTCTTCCCCCAGCTATGTTCAAGAGCAAGATGTTTTGTCTCGGAGATGCTGGAGCCTCCTGGAGCTTCAGGACCCCAAGGAATTTATTGATGGTTGCAGTGACTTGGTGGCAGCTCTGGCCTGAGCTTTTCATGCTGTCTTGCCATAGGGTGAAATAAGTAGGGAAATAAACTGCCCAGAACAGAAAGAAGGGACAACAGAGAGTGGGCTTCTTGGTACCACAGCACGGCTGCTCTTGGGACTGGCAGAGTGGTTGTATTTGCTTTGCTGATCCTCCAGCCAAGCTCCCACCAAACAGGAGGCAAATCTAACTGGGTTCAGCTGCTCTGTGAGAGGCTGGAGCCTTTTCCCCATTTCCAGACTGGTAAATAATGCATGATGTCTCTCTTCTACGCTTACGCAACCCCTACCACGATAAATATCAACCGAGGGAAATGAAAGTGGAAAGAAACATTATCCTTCTCAGTCATGCAACTATTTACAATCTGCCTTCGGATGCTTCAGCTCGGAGGAGCGAGCGGCAGCCCAGGGATGTTTCTATTAGCAGAGCAGAACGCAACAAATCACGGGCTGGAACTTTCCAGTGCCACATAAAAAGCAGCCTTAAAACCGGATAAAGGAAAGAAAATAAAAATAATACACAGAGATTATTTCCCTTTTTTTCTTTTTTTAATCACTCCAAAGGAAAATACTTTATTTCCAAGTGCCTGAGAATCAGATATTAAGGACCATATTTCCAAGTGCAGGGGCATAAAGCTAAGGACTAGACACCCAATTGAGGGATCTTGCTTTTGATGCTTAAATGTGGAGCTGGGTACTTGACGAAACTGGCTCAGGGGCAGAGATGTCCTGCAACTGTTTTGTTTCAAAAGAGCCTGTGTGTGCTATTTAAAACTAACTTCTAACATCAGGTTTCTCAGGGCACTTTTGCACCAGCTTAAGCATTTAAAGCTTCCAGAAAAGTCTGTGGAAAAGGGAGCTTGTGTGCATTTTATAAAGGCCACGTCCAAATCCTTCATTACTCTCTGGGCTGTGAGGAATGCCATGATTTACCAATTCATGCTCCATCAGAGGGTGGGGTGTAAGCATCCTGCAGCTCCTGCCATCCAGGTAAGTTTTGCTCAGGTGGGTGCAGGGAAATAACTTTGTTTAATGAACAGTGACAGCATCCACTGGTGAGGGGTCTGGAGAACAAGTGTGGTGAGGAGCAGCTGAGGGACCTGGGGTTGTTCAGCCTGGAGAAAAGGAGGCTCAGGGGAGACCTTCTGGCTCTAAACAACTCCCTGACAGGAGGTTGGAGCCAGGTGGGGTTGAGCTTTGCTCCCAAGGAACAAGCCACAGGACAAGAGGAACTGGCCTCAAGTTGCACCAGGGGAGGTTTAGGTTGGATCAGAGACACAATTTCTTCCCTGCAAGGGTTGTAAAGCACTGGAACAAGTTTCCTATGGAAGCAGTGAAGACACCTGGAGGTATTTAAAAGATGTGTAGATGTGATGGTGAGGGACATGGTTTAGTGGAGGACTTGGCAGTGCTGGGTTAATGGTTGGGCTTAATGATCTTAAAGGTCTCTTCCAACCAGAATGATTCTATCCCAGCCTCCCAGCCCTCCCATCACCAGTCCAGCAGCTCGACAGAGCTTCCAAGGGGTTTTGCACTGCTAGGAACTTCACCCATAGGAAAGGTTTTGTGTCCTTGGGATAGTAGATATGTGGATTCCCTGCATCCTGAAAAAAACCCCTCTCATTTTCTCATTGCAATAACCTGCTTGGTGTATAGAGAAGGGAAAGCACAACTGAGTTTCGTGCAGGCAGGAGTGTGTGGGTGGGCATCCAGGGGATGCAGCATCAGTATAGCCACACATGTAGAAGGTGAGCAGGAGTGAGGTGTAATTGTAGAGAAAGGTTGTCTTTGGCACAGCTTTTACACTTAAACTGATTTCCAGTCATGAGGCACTGAGCTGGGAGCAAAAGGGGACAGGGACTCTGTGACAGCCTGGTTCTGGGCAGGAGAAAGGCTTTGCCCAGGTCATCTGGCATGTGTCAGCTCTGTCCTCAGACAGATGTGGACTGCTGCTCTGTGGGCTGCGTACATGTGTCAGCTTGTGACCCTGTTAGTCCCATCTCTGCAGCACAACGGTGCTCCCTGGGGCTGGTTCCTGATCCAGCCTGTCACAACCCAGGGACATATGTCCAAGAATAGGTATGTGCATTAACAGGGCTACGTGCTGCAGGCAGTGTTTGTATTCCCAGCATTTAACCCCAGTTATTGGGGGTGGAATTTTAGTTAAGAAAAGATGGGAGGAAGTGTTACAACTCACTGGGAGGTCTTTGTTTTGGATACATTCTACTTCTGGTGCTAGCAATCCCTTACCAGCCTGCAGTATGAGTACAAGGCAATGGCTGGCCCATCCTGAATATGCTGTCTAGGGAGCAGAAGAGGGCTTGGGGAGCCTGTGAGGAATAGTGCTTTTCATCTCTCTCCTATTCATGTCTCTTCTCAAAGGGAATAAAACGAGTCTTTCTCTAGGATTCCACACAAAGCGCGTCCCACCTGTATATATAACCCTCCTCCTGCCCCTTCCACTGCTATGCTGTAAAATCTCATGTTTAACCATAATATTATCTTCACTGGAGGGAGCTGAGATCAGGAGGGGCTTGAGGGGGGGTTCTGCATCATCTTTTGAGACACTGCTGAACTCTCATCTAGACATTCTCTTCCTCTGGCACAGCCTTCTTTCTCCCTACCTTAGTTTTGTCAGCGGTAGGTGCTGGGGATGAGACAAGGATTGTTTGGGAAGCTTCACAGGTTGTCACAGAGGGTTCTTTTATTGGCACAGCCTGTCTTTATTCGTGGCTTCTTGCTTTGTACAGCTCACCTGTCTGGTGTCAGAAATTTTTCCTCCTTTCTTGCAGGCATCTGGGCATGGTCTGGCAGTGATGGGAAGCTGTGGCTCTGCCTATCAGACACCAGATGATAGGTTGGGTAGACAGGGTTGCTCTTTCTTCTCCAGCTATTGATTTCTTTTCCTTTGTTTTGGGGTTTTTTTGAGGTCCATATTGATTGTAAATTTTGAGGGAAGTCCACACCAAGCATTGAAGGTGAGTTGTTAAACCTAGGTGATCCCCTAGACATCCATATGGAAGTTTTTTGGGTTTTTACAGACCAGGGACACCCCTTCCCCCCCTGGATGCATGCCAAGCTTGGATATCTCTCCAATCAGGCTCTGTGCAAACAAGGTACCTATTTTGCAACCCCCTTTCCAGTCTGAAAAAACAAACTTGATAATCCTTCTTTACCCTTCAGGGGTCTGGAGGATTAATTACTGAAGGTGGCAAGGTGCTCTGATGAGATAAAACAGATACAAAAAAATAAATAACCAAACATCTAAAAGAGAGTGGAAGAGGGAGCTGAACCCTGGGAGGGATGGAGCTGAAATCTTAATAGCGATCAGCACGGTGGCAAGTTAAACCCTCATCCCATTGCTCTAACGCAGCAGCTCTGCCCCAGTGGAGCCATCCTCACCTCCCAGCAGCCTCAGGCTTTGCTGCATGTGGGCTTCTAAAAGTTAATAAAGCAAATGTGCTGCTCCAGGTTGGTTATTTATTGGTCTCGGTGTGAGCTCAGCCTGCTCGCGACATTCGCTCGGAGAAACACCAATCGTATAATCGGGGCTGGCTGGCAGGTTTGGGGGTGCCCCTCGGTGAGGAACAGATCAGCTCAGAGAGCAGACTGGCCATAAACTCTAGAGTTTTAGCTAAACTTTATTTTGGGAAGTGCCAGACTCTCAGCGTGGCTGGATACTGCTTTAAGGTGTGTTTCCATCTATGACTGCAAAAAAGAAAATAAAAAAAAGGAGCAAAATTGCAGGAAAATTGAACACAGTGTTCCCCAGCAGGCCAGGGAATTGAAGAGTTTAATTGTTTGTGTGCTGCTTGATAAAGCAAAACAGTTTTATAATTTCTAATTTGTCATTCATAGCAGTCTGACTCAACAAATCACATTGCTCGTTGTTTTTAACTCAAAGGTCTTTTTGGTGTTAAGATGGAAACCTTCTGTAAAACGTACAGAGCATCTCTGGAAGCCTGCCCAGGGCACTCGATGGTCAATCCTCAGCAGAGCCAAGGTTCCCATCAGCTGAACTCTCATCTCCCAAACTGAAGTTGCTTATCTGTAGGATGTCAGAACAAAAGGAGTCATTTCAAATTAAATTCTTTTGGTTTTAATTAAGTCCTTCATTAAGAAAAACAGCCACTGCCCCTTTTCTCTGCTCTCCAAAATCACCCGCAGATGTACACGGAAAGGGTAAAGCTGTAGTTTCAGTTCCTACAGCACGGCTGATCTGAAAGATTCGCATTGCTCACCAAACATAGTCACCCAAAAAGAGAGAAAAAGGCTCATCGGAGGTACAAACGTATGTCAGGTTTCTGTGTCGGTTTATTCCTCCTTATGTGGTGGAGTCTGGATCCCAGAGGAGGGTTTGATATGTATTATCAACGCTCTGTATTTCGGCTCCCTTTAATTATGTGACGATGCAATGGCCCTGCCTGGAGCAGACCCAGCCTTGAATCAGATTAAATTCATCAATTTTTCCTCATGTTCCACATTTCTAAGGCTCCCCTTAAACTTAGGCACACCCCTCTCCTTGCTTCTATGGGAGGTTACTGGTCATGCCTTCATGGAAAGCAAGGTTTCCTTCAGGTTATTGGTGTGTTTGTACAGGCCAGAAGAAAAAGGAAAGCCCATCTGCCAGGAGGACATGGGAAGAGAGATCTGTGAGCAGCAAGATCTGCTGGAGGGGAACCCACTCATCCTCTTGGTTCTCCCGTTAGCACAACTTAACCTTGTAAGTCCTTTTCACCCTCTCTGTTCTCTCTGGTGACGTGGTGTCTTTGGCTCTCATTGCCTAAGACTGTAATTATCATTAGCTGAGGCAAGGTGGGCACCCATGGTTGCCACATGGGATGGGGCTGCACCGTGCTGGAACAACCCTTGCCTTGGGAAGCCTTGGGGAAGCGCTCCTTGGAAGGGTGGTGGCTCACCTGGGACTATGCAGCACCCTGGGGTTCACTGGCCACAACCCAGGGAAGCTGTGAAATGCCCTCAGCAAAGATGGTCTGGAACTTCTTGCTGCTTCTTGAATGCGCTTAGAAAGAAGAATTGATCAACATGTGACAAGGGTTATTTTAATAGTCTAAAATCTTATTGCTTCTGGAACATCTGCTCTTTCTTGGAGCAAACCAGTTTGTTTTAATTTCATTGCCGTAAGTTCATGGAAATAAATCTGAAAAGCTCCACAAACAGCATCAGTCAGGATAACAATGTTAGTGTTTTACCTCTATGGCAGCACTCGCAGAAGGAAAACTGCATGAAGCAGAAAGCAAATAGAAATACCTCAGATCTCAGCCCTCTGAAATATTTGAAATTAATGCCCCCTCCTGCGCCACTTTAGTAAAATAAAACTTCACCTGACTTCTAACCTTGCACAGAAAAGCTGGTTCTGTTTGCATGAAGTTGTTACTCAGTCATGTTCCTTCCCTAGATAGAGGCAACCACTTGAATTAGTTCTGAACCTATGCGGGTGAGAAATAGAGTATGGTATTGTTATGAAAATCCCTGCTTTACAAGCAGTGTGGTCTCCAAGAACAGCAAACTGAAGGGCTTTTAATTTACGGTTCATAGTGGAATTATCTCGCCGTTGTTTAACCCGCTGCTGTATTTTTAAGTAGAGAGAAAAGTTGCGATCCGAAAGAGAAATCGCTACGTTGAGATCTTAAAGGGGAAGGTTGTGATCCTTCTCAAAGGCTGCATCAGGCCAGACATTAATTATGAAAGCTCATTCATTATAGCAGCTTGTCTGCCATTAGAAAACTCCTTAATTGAACTTCTGAACTGAGGTTTGGTAGGGTAATTGGGACAAATATAGAAGGGACTGTCCCTTTTAAAATGCTGGGCTTTTATCTCTTGTGGCATCCACAGCTGAAATTCAGGAAAATGGCTAATGAAGTTAAGGAACTCCTTTTTTTGGAAGATCAAAGTCGTAAAATACCGTTAATTCCCTTTGAGACAAAACTATGAATTACAGCAAAAAGAGTTTTCCCTGTGACTTTTTGTTGCATTTTAAAGCTCTCTAATTGTTCCCCAAGACAGTCTTCCTTTATATTTTGCTGTAAACTAATCTGCTGATGTGCCAAGAACCAAAAAAATACCCCATCAAATCTCTCTAGGACAAAACATATCATATATTCTTTTTAACAAATATACTTTTAAAGAGCCAAAGTAACACCATATTCCTCCTTAATAAAACTCAGCACAGGTTGTTTGGTGTAACAGAGAGCAGTGCTGGTGGAAAGAGGGGGATAAATCTTAGTATTTTTGTTTAGCATTTACACTCCACTCTGAGCTGCCTGGCTCTTCTCTCATGTTTTGAGACTCTTTGTTGCTGTTACAGGGTAAAATTCAGCTGAATTTCTCAAGATCAGCCTCTGCAAGTGTATTTGTTCTGTGTCCTCATCCAGTTTTGGGGAATCCCAGAGGGTAGGGATGGCTTGGGGACTTTTTGGCTGTTGAATCTCGGGAACAGGGCTGCCTTGTGTGCGCAGCCAGCGACAGCCACGTGGTTTCAATGGGAAGAAATTTGGTGGTGGTTTTTCTCTAGCTTTAACTGGAGTTTTTAACTCTCCTTGTGCCAAGTTCTTGGCACTGCCGTCGTTGCTTTGCCCTGTGTGTTGTTGCATTCGGCTGTAGAATCGCAGATCTCTGGTGTTTGGGGGTGCACATCTTTGCAGTTACTGATGGATTTCCATAAAAGCATTTCTCCCTTTGATATTTTAGAACAATCTCGTAGGATGGAGATATTGCATCAATATTCTAATGGTTATTTAGAGCGCGAAGTGTTCGGATGTGCTTGAAAATTCCACTGGGCACCTATTTGCATGTGTAGGTGCCTAAATAGCTGAGAAAAACGACCATCTGGTCTCTGGACTTGGATGCTCAGAAAATATGCATGTTACTGAAACGAAGAGAATTTAGGCGTATACGTTTCCCTTGCTGATTTGTTCAACTCTTTTTGTCTCTAATGTGCGGAGGAAGAATATGCAGAAGACTTTGAAAAGCTCTGATACCTCCCTACTGTCTGCGTGTGTTTTACAGATAACGTTATGGAAGATTAGCAGGAAAACCTCATGTATTTTGTACAAATATTCTGCACTCAGCTTTTTAACAACTCCCTGAAAGGACATTGTAGAGAGGTTGGCACTGGTCTCTTCTCCCAGGTAACTGGTGATAGAACAAGAGGGAATGGATTCAAGCTGCAGCAGGGGAGATTTAGCCTGGGCATTATGGAAAAATTTTTCACAGCAAGAGTGGTCAGACACTGGACCAGGCTGCCCAGGAAGCTGGTTGAGTCACTATCCCTGGATGTCTTTCAGGGTCTTTCAGATATGGTGTTGAGGGACATGGTTTAGGGGCGAATTTGTAGAGTAGGGTTGATGGTTGGACTTGATGATCCCAAGGGTCTTTTCCAACCTGAATGATTCTATGATCTTTTAGAGCTCTTACTTTACAAAAGAAAAACAAAATTGCTTACCTGGTGCCTACATAGCATTTCTAATTACTTCAAAGTTAATTAATTTTGGAAAGAATTTTGAGCTACCTCAAGCTGCTTCTCCTCCCTATGTATTTTTTCACTTCCTTTTCTAATAGAATTTCAGATTTGATCTTTTGATGTATGTGAAACTCCTGGGTTGGCTATAAGAGAGGGTTTGGCCTCAGTACACTGGACTACAAACAATTCTGATGTTAGAAATCAATCCCACTGTGCACCTCTTTACTTGGCACCGAAGACTGAAGGATTAGTACCCGGGTGCAGAGTATTTTCTGGTCTGTGCGTGGTGTCACTGCAGCAAAGCAATATGAAATCCTGTTACTTCAGAGCAGACAACCATCTTTTGCCAGATTTGGGAGGAAGTTCTCACAGATTTGGGAAATTCCCAGTATTTTGTGAGGGGTTATGTTTGGTCACTAGATTAAATGGACGCTGAGAAACATTGAGAAGAAAAACCCCCCTTCTAAACCTCGAGGTTGTTCCAGCTTCTACAGGGGAAGCCTGGGACAGGGAATTTATAAAATTATTAATAATTTCAATGGTGACTCTTTAAACAAAGGATGGTGTATTGATTCTGAACTTGTTACATGACCATTTTCCTGCAGCGTTGGCAGTATTTACTGCCAAAATTAATTAGATACTCATTGACGCCGGGCCAATTCCCTGACTTGCACGTTGTCAATCAGGTGGAAATCCAAATGTTCTCCCACTCTCTAAACCGTTTGATTTCTCCCTGACACCATCAAAAGTACATGACACATCTTGTGGATCTTGTGGAATAAAATCAGATACTCTCTCCTCTTCAGTCTGATGGGGAAAAAAAAAGAAAAAGCAGCCCCATAATTCTCAACTCTATAATAGTTTCCTATAAAATAAATTGCTTTATCTGTCTTAATACTGTCACACTTCTGTTCTCCAGTGATCTACTTCTTCCATCTGTGTGCATAACTGTAATTTTTTCTACACCTACTCTATGTACTCTCAAGTGTCAAAATCTAGCCTCAATCATTCTTGTCATTAGTCTCTTATTCCTGACGGGATAGTGGGAAAAACATCACGGTTCCTCAGACCTCTTTGGATAATTTCTGGGCTCATTTTGCAGAGTTTATGCGAGCTATCAAAAATAGGATGTGACTGAGTTCTGTTTTGGTTTGTTTTTTGTCACCTGAAATTTTCCACTTATTGCTCTGGATATTTTTATTCTCCATGTCTTGTTTCCATCAGCTAAGCATAACTTTAGGAGATATCCATGTTACCTCAGGCCTCTGAAACTTGACTTGCTGTTTCTTATCGAGTAATTCTGTGTGACTCATGCTTTGTTCCCTGATATAATTTTTTCCACTCATTTGCAGAATATTGTTCAGACAATTGAGCTTACTTACTCAAATCACCATCTTTTGTAGTAGGACTGTGCAATCACCTTCCTTTTTCACAAAGCCATTGCAAGAACAATGGGATTGACCCATAAATTATGACCATCTTATTTCCCTCAAAATATGGATTGCACTTGACTAAACAAAGTCGCTGCAGCAAAGGAAAAAAAAGAAACCCTCTTGGAAGCCGTGGACCGTCATAGTTTAATGTGACAATGTGCCTCTCCTGCTGAGCTGTGACCTACTTTGCTCACAAAACGCTCTCAAACACAAGACTGTGGGAGCCTCAGGAATTCTTCACCTCAGGATCTGAAGCGTGAATCACCAGAGAAGGATCCTGCAATGGTTTCCTTCTGAATCCCTTGTGAATCTGACAGAGCCTGCACTGCTTGTTGCTTCTCGAGTAAATGCCCCCTCTTCTTCTACAGCTGCTCGCTGTACAATTTCTTGTCTCTGCTCCAGATTCCAGCCTGCCCTCAGCACCCACCCTTCAAATTCAGAGCTGGGTAAATTTTGCCGCCTCGTGAGAGATTTTGATACTTTTTTGAACTGTGGTTTTTGGGTTGGTTTTCTTTTTTGGTGGTTTGTTTGGTTTGTTTTGGTTTTATTTTGTTTTTTATCAGCTCAATTAAAATGATTTGCTCTGCTAGTTCAAGACATTTCTCTTTCTCTCTCTCCCTCCCCACCCTTTTCTATTTTATTATTGAAAAGGAATCCTTTTCCACTCCCCAGTATATTATGTGCATCAAAACTTGGTAGGCTGCCTGCTCATGGAGAAACAGGAGATGAGAAATTAAGCATCAACAGCCGTGGGAATGACCTACAACATATGGGACATTTGGTAACTATCCAGCCCATATTATGTAAGACACAAAATCATGCAACTGTGCTAAAACATGTAAGTAGACAGAAGGAAAATGATGGTGAATGGCTGCTCCCAAAGATAAAGGTCCTCAACTGTATGTTTTTATTTTCTGGCTCTTCAACAAATGCCTGAAATCCACTTGTTGAATTTGAGTTGGTTACGTAGGCAAAGGCTTGGGAGGTGTTTACGGATGAAAGAAGAAATGTTTGCAGCACAAATAGCGCCAGCTAAGAATGATTTGCAAATGTGTGACTGCGGAGACTGGCTGTGAAATGGAGCCTGTGCTGGTCTAAATCTGCTCCCATTGTGGTCAGGGGAAAATTTCTAACAAGTGTCAGAAGACAGAAGGGTGTAAGCTGTGGACTTTCAAAAATCCTCCCACTCTCAACATGTGGTTTTTTTATGTTCAAATGAGCTAGGCACTTATAATTCCAGAGGGGTGAAGGCATCAGAGTAGAGCAAATTTACAACAATGACATCTGTAGTGAGGTATCGAACAGATCTCTTAGGTACAAAAAATTAGGACATTTTGCCCTACCCACAGAGGATGTTGAGTTGGACACTACGACAAAAATGAATAGGATTGGACAAGTCTGCAGAAGACCCAACATGTAGTTGTTTCTACTGCCAAAATTTTGGTCAGAATCTCTTTTTAAAGAACCTGACGGTTGCTGGCCTGTCTTGAAGGTCTTCCTTGCAGCCCTCAAACACAGCTACAAATTCTTGTCTTAGTTTAGTGTCACAGCACTCACCTGTAAAGACTTGAGTTTGTCCATCAGGTTGTGCTTTTGCACGACCAAAGGTACAGATCGCAACACTCTCACCCATGAGGAAACTGGGCTCCTCAAGAGGACAGCTCGCAGAGCTGTGAGGAACCTCTTCCCTGGTCATATGGGGACTCTCAGTGCCTGTCTTGGTGCTAGGAGAAATGATTGAAGCTGATGGAAAGACTACCCCCTCCTGTGATTCCTACAGGGACCCTCAAATGACTTCATGTTCTTGAACCTAGTAACGTGTTGGAAAACCAGCTTTTGTGCCCAGTGGTTTAAGGATCCCGAATTAATTCACAAACCCCATCTGGGAGCTGGTCCAGTGTGTAATTTCCTCCCTGAAATTGGATTTTTGAGTTACAGTAAGAGCCTTATTGCACATTTATCAGCTTGAAATTTGGATGCTACAATATTGTTGGGAAGTAGAACCATTGTGCAATGTAAACCATTATTTTTTTTAAATGTGTGTCTCTGTAATTAAATAAGATATTTAGAGAAGTGGCAGGGTGAAGATCAAGATATTTATAGATATGTGTTTAAAAATACAGCCCAAATAATCAGACCTGGAGTTTTCTGTTGCAGTAAGGTATAGTGTTCAATGTTTTAAATGCTTGGATGTCACCCTTTGCAATAATTCTCGAAATCTTAGGGCTTGCTAATTCATTTTTTATTATGCTTTCCCTGCTTTTATGATATTGCTTTGCTTGGATTTACAGAACTCATCCTTGCTTTCTGCATTTTATCCACTAGGAATAAAAGGCTGTAATCTGCTGGTTTTGTGTTAATAAATATTTTATTATTTACAGTTTCAAGTATTCTCCTGATGAACCTCAGCTGCTGTACTTTCTGAAAATAATGCCTGGTTCAGGGATGAAAATTGCCCTCCAAGTTATGAGAAACACAACCCAGCACTGCCCTTCCTCAAGAAACCCCCAAACAATTGCCTAAGAGTTGCTGTTTTGTTTCTCGCTGTGTTGTAGTTCTACTCATTGCATTGAGAGAACTTTATTTATAAGAAAGGAGTACCACGCAATAACCCACTCCTCTCTGAGCTCGCAGGAGCCTCAGCATCTTCCATGGCAGCAGAGCCAAATGATGATGTCCTGTGCTGTTCTCACCAAGGAATACCTTGGAGCTCCTCAACCAGGATGCAAGTGTGGCACTGTGATGAAGGGATGATCACTGGATCCCACTTGGTCCCACTGCTCTGGGCTTCCCAGGGCCACCTGTAAGAGGTAAGAGAGGGTGAAAGAGGAGGAGGGTGTGGAGTAGAAGAGAAACTTCTTCCTAGCACCATCCAGGGCCATATTGACCCAGAGATGCCTAAGAAAATATTTCATCCTGAACACAATTGACTGGGTTAAAAAAATTTGGTGTGATATGATAGAAAAAAATGGAGATTATAACTCAAACCACAGTCTGCCACTGGAGTTGGTTTACCAATAGTGGGTCAGACACTGCTCACCTTCCTCATTTTGAGTTGGTCCTTAATCTGCAGTCAGGTCCCTTGACTTCACCAGGGATACTCACTCTCTCAAGTACAACTGTGGTAAGGAAGGGTGAGAGAATAGTACCCTAATCCTGAACTTTCAGACATCTTTGTCCATCCCCTAAAATTTTGATGCCAGAATGAAAACGTGAATTATGTGAAAGATCTTGGGCTTAGATAAAAAAAAAACCCTGAGTTGTTTAAAACAAACTGTAAAACTACCTCTCAAAGTGCTGCAGATTCCCTTTTCGGATATGCAATTTTCATTCTATTGAATTTTGTGACATATGGTTATGTAAAGCATGTAATAGCAAACTCTATCCATTTACCCCTCTCAGAAGGCAGTAACTCCAGGAGTTAATGCAGAATTATTTTTAGTATGTATTCAAGTTTATTCATGCTGAAAGGTGGTACTTATCTTTTGTAATTTTAGAGTAGTTATTTGAATAAAAACATGAGTGTAGTTCCATTTTAACTGCCATGTGACATTTGGGAGCTGGTTAAAACCCCTCCCAAGCCGTGAAAATCCCAGCTTTTTTTCTTTGCAACATCTCAGCGGAACACACCATACCTGTCGATGTGTTTGGACCTATGTCTGCAAATGCATAAAATAAGAGTAGTCTCCCAGATGGTAAGAGGATATTATACCATAAACAGCAAAAGTATCCATCGGCCAGAAGAAAGAGCAATTTTCAGTGTTCTTTGTAGGCAAAGCTTGTTGAAGTTCAATTACCCTTTTGATTCTGAATTCCAAATTAAACTGTCACTGGAGAAGTTGTTAGATAAAAATCTGTGGCTGAGTATTTTCCCTCGAGCTGGGTAAATATTTCTGTTAGCCAAGGAACTGAGCCCTTTTATTTTTCAGTTCAGGGACTATCTGTGCAGAGGTTGCAAGTTTCTCATGTTTTGGGGTCACTGTTTAGATAAGCCTCATGCTGTTGTTTCTACTCTCTAATGAAAGCGGGCAAAACAAGGGGCCTGTAAAATCTGTGTGTAATTTTGGTGGGAGGAGTTTAACTCTTTGTCCAGGAGCACACACAGGGATTTGGCTGGGACAGCCCTAACCCAAACACAACCGCAAAAGGTCAGCAAAATGTCTTTGGCCAAATTTTCTTTGCCCTGCATTTGAGTTCCAAGAAGGTGGATATCAACTTCTTATTTAGAGATAACTGTGGGGTCTGACACTGGAAAAAGCTATGTAGTAAAAATAATAATTGAGTCATGATGATAATGAGGCTACAGTTACGCAATACCAAATTATCGTTATTTCTTTTGCAGGCAATGCACGATTGCACGTTTTGGTATTCAGGATAATCTGGGTGGCTCCTACTTTGGGGCCTGTATCAGTACCTCTGTGCAGTACCATCCTGCAGAAAAAGGTACAAATTTTTGCAGGATAATCCCTTTTAAAGGCTTTTTCACAAGAAAATGTATCATCAAAGTATTTTTACTACTGGGTTTGTAGAATCATAGTATCATTCAGGTTGGAAAAGACCCTTGGGATCATCAAGTCCAACCATTAACCCTACTCTACAAAGTTCACCCCTAAACCATGTCCCCCAACACCACATCTAAATGACCCTTAAACACATCCAGGGATGGAGACTCAACCACCTTCCTGGGCAGCCTGGTCCAGTGTCGTTGACAGTAATGTTCAAAGAGGCATTTAACAGTGCATTTCTTCTCCTGATCTATATTTAGTGCATTTTGAAAGCATTTTCCAGCTCATGAACTCTAAGGAACCAGCCCTGAATGTGCCTGTTTCCTCAACATTAAACTCTCCTAACTCTCAAGCAGCACTTGGCAGTTGAAATCCTGCAGCTGCCGTAGATCAGCGGGAAGCAGGGTCATGGCAATGATGTGACCAGTTCACAGGGACAGGAAAGTGTGCTCAACTTCCCCCTTGCAGCAGCTGAGAGGTTTGGCAGACACGTTACTGTGAGCACACACTGTTTTCGTAGAACTGTGCGTGGTGCTGGGGCAGGCAGTGCAGAACCAGCTGCTCCGATGGAGGAGGTTGGAGCCCAGGTCTGCCCATCCTGCTCTGCTGGACCTGCCTCTCCAGGGGTATCCCAGCTCCTGTGGGTACCTTCAGGTCTTCCTGGCTGGACTCCCAGGAGATGACAGGCAAAGTAGGTCCTTCAGCACTCATCAAACATGGAACAGCCCTTACTCTAAGCTCTCACTCCAGCAGGGACAGCCAGGCTGAGCCTGCTGCTGGCTGCAGCCTTTGGTGTCAGGATGAAAGGTGTGGAGCTGATTTTTACCCCAAGAGTGTATCTTTTCCTAACTCTTCACCCGAATGGATTATTTCCACCACCTGTTAATGGAGCTAATTCCTGAAGACTGTAAAGAGGTCCCAGACTAAGTGAGCGATCATAATTCTCTAGGATGAGACTCAGCAAAACACAGGGATGCAAAAAAAAAACCCTGAAGTAAATCTTTCTCTGAGTCATAGGTATTTTATCTTGAGTTTGGAGTTTGCTTAGTGAGAGGAAGCTGCAAGAGGGGCTCCCTTCCTCTTAGCATTGCTGCTGAGTGAGAAATAAATGTTGGTAAAACTGTAATTTAAATGAAGGAACCGTGAAGCTCCCAGTGGTCATGTGGGAGCTGTCATGCTTTTCTTACCTTAATTTTAGTGTTATTGTTTGGGTTGTGGTTAATGTGCTTAAATCCATGTAGCTTAGTCTTCTCTATTTACCATAGGTTCTTGCTGAAGTCCTTATCTTCAGCTTCTGGAGAAACTGTGGGCTTCCTTACTGCAAAGCTCTTATTAAAGACACTCCTGATGAGTCTGTTCGGGTAACACACTCTCGACTTTGTTTTTTTTTTGCTTTTGTTTGGTGTTTTTATAGCCAGATATTCCCCTCTACATGTCTCTTGGCACAAGAGTCCATGTGAGCATCCCCTGACCAGTGTCCCACCTGGACCCTTGAGGACCTCACGTCACTCTTGCTCCCTCCAGGCTCCTCCTTTGGGTAAATTGTGTGGTGTTGAACAGAGCCTCCATCTAACCCTTTATAGAAACATTTATCGTAAGACTCATGAGATGCCAGCCTGGGTCCTGCCAGCTTTCTTACCATCTCCAACACTCCCCTGACCTATGGGCCATTTGGAGAGTGGCCATTTTGGGCAGGTGGCAGCTGGGAGTGTCAGTGTGCAGCCCTCCGAGCACGGCAGAGATGTGATTTATCAAGGAGAAACAGGGAAAAAAAAAACCAACACCTCTGTGCACAGCTGTTTCATCCCTGCTGCCAAGTCAGGACAAGTAATCCCCCGGCTGCGGAGAGAAATCAGAGAAGAAATACTTCAGCTACTTTGGAAATACCCACAGGTACAGTAGGATCCTTGAATTTTATATTTCTCTGCCTCTCTCAGTGTGAAAAACTGGCTTTGTATAGTGCTTGTCTGCCTTGGGAAGGTGTCAGTGCCACCCTTCCTGGCCCTTCGCTGTTCAGAGATGTATTTTTCTCTTCAGACAGAAAGCTTGTTAAACATAAAGGTCCATATACTGCAGTTTCTATCACGGGTCCACTCTCACCACAATGTTTTGTATACGCTAAGAGACAGAGAAACATCCCAGTTATCTGAATAACTACCCTTTTGCTCCTTCCTCAAGAGCATCTCTTCTCTTCTTCAGCCACCTCATCCCGTGTCCCCACCTGTAGCCCTTGCTGAAAGCCCTGCAGCTTGGCTCTGGCAGGAACAGCAGAGCGAAGCAGCAACCAAAGCATTATTAATTTACCCCTGGGCCCTCCTCATTTTGCTAACCTGTTCACTGAGTTATTGACAAACAGAGGCCATTTCCTTTCCTCCTTTTCCACCTGCATCCTTCCTTGCCCTCCAGGGCTGTGGCACTGCTCCTGCATCACAGAAACTGCTCTCTGCCTTCAGTTCTTCCGCAGTTTTGAAGTGGAGTTTTGAGAGGAATTACCTAAATCTGGAGAAACACCACCATGAATCAGACCCATTAGCTCCCTGATGTTTTATTCTTTTGTTTGACTCCTCTTGAAATATATTTGGTGGGAAGTGACACGGTGAGACAGATCCAAACAGGCAATATCGCAGCTTCCCCAGCTAAAGCCCCGGTGCAGCATCTGAATCACACACACACACTGGGAAACAGGCTCCTGGCTGCCTCTCTTTTCCTTGCTGCTGACAATTTTAAGTCTGCCAGGAGTGAAGGAGCTTGGCCCCGAGCCTGTCACAAAAGTCTCAATACAGAAATTCATGGGTTTATCCTGGGTGGGCTCCAAGCCCGTGGTCATCAGCAGAACTGCTGGCAGCAGGTGGATGGTGGCTCTTGGGCTTTGGAGAGCTACGTTATTATGTGTTGCTTTGGTTTTGAGCATCAAGAAAGGAAAAGAACAGCCCAGCTTCTCCTTTTGCAGTGAAAACGACAGGAAGCTCCTGGCACTGCTGCTAGGAGGTTTTTTTTAATTGACTCTTCCTCCCTCTGCCCTTTAAAACTCACGAGAAATAAATTGGCGCAATTTGTTTGTGAATTAACATAAGGTGGCTGCAGAGATATGAAAGGTCTTTGCCAGGCGTAGGCCATTTACAACTTGTGAGTAAATAATTTAATTAGTGGGAAACAGCTCTACTAAGTGCACGGAAAGCCTGTTAGCTCAGATCTTACTCCAGGCTCTGTGGCAGCCCTGGAGAGCCCAGAGTGGGCTGATAGAGGATGAAGGGCCATGATGGGTGATGGGTCAGATCCTTCCTCGGATACATTCACTCCTGCTCCCTAATCTGATGCCTGATTTGTCCGACATAGTTCCAGATTTCAAAGGTCAAAGTAAAAAGTGATTTTTATCAGTCTTTGTGGCAGCATCTTGCAATGTTCTACAGGAATGCCCTGCATGGCTGGGCTAACGGCCAAATTGCACGTTTTGGCTTGTCCATGGATGATTGGAGTCAGTTGAGGGATGTCCCTGGCTGGAGGGGGGGACCCTGTGGTTTGGGCTGGCCTCCTTGGCTCCATCCAGTCTGGTTTCACGTGAGCCACTTGCACACAAGTTGCCCAGTGCCGTGGGGTCATCTTGGGTCATGCTGTGCTGCTTTGGGGGTGGAGGGCACCTGGTGGTCTGAGACTGCCCAGCTCCCAGCCTCACCCAGTCCCCTCTCAGCCACGTCCGAAGCAGGATGCAGAGGGGATGCGGTAGGAAGGTTCTGAAAGCAGCAAAGTGGCTCTTCAGTAATCCATTCCAGGTAGTAATGTTTCTTTCCACTTTCAAGGACCCAAAGTCCTCAGAAGTTTAGGGAAAATGGAGCTGATCACAGTATTCATGTGGCTCTTTGGTAAACTAAGAAAAATGGGCAAAAAGCACAGTTCTTGGTTATTTGTTTTGTTTGGTTTTAAATCTCTGTATCTGGCTTTATTTATACAATCCATCAAGAGGTGTCTCAGCAACAACATTATTTAAGCTGAACTAGGAGATGTGCTATTAGTCTTGGAAATTCATAAGATAAACAGATTTTGACATTTAATTTGTTGTAGTTGGTGCAAGAATAAATTACTGAGCAAACACTGCGCAGAAAATATTTAAGCAAAGGAGAGATCAGTGTTCTTTGTATGGGCTCTTATACCAGGACCATATATTTTGCATGTCCTGTTTATTTCTGTGTTGGGTAAGATGAAGCGTGCAGTTTGTCTTGTTTGCTTAGGGAATAATTTAAACACAGCTAGGGATGGAGCATCCGTCGAACGACTCTTTGGCCATTAAACAGCACAAGATGTATTTTTATTATACATACCACAAACCTCTCCCCTTCTATCCCTGCTGCTGAGGAGAGTGGGCATGTGAATTGTCTTCAGCAGAAGGGACCAAGCATTGCTGTGCAGGAAGAAATGGCTGCTTGTTTCAGAGCTACACATGCATCCTAATGATGAGTGCTGTGAAGAAAAGAAACGAGGGGTAGAGCTAAAGCAGCTGGGCTCCAGAAAAAAAAACCTAGTGAATGCCACATAAGTAAATGCCTGAGGTACCATCCTTCAAAAGAAAACAGAAGAGGGATTGGGCTGGTGGATAATAGGTTTTCCATGAGTGTCCCGAGGCCCACCCTTTCGCTGAGCTGATCTTGGCAGAACGATGATGTTGATACAAGAAGTGCTAAGTGTCTCCTTGAGAGATGGGCAGTGTACCTCTACCGGCTGGAATAGGAATGGCACACACACACAAAAACAGAGGCTGTGCAGGACAAGGTGTTCCTGGGGGGCAGGGACACATGTAAGAAACTCAGGAAATGCAGCTTGGGGCTGTTGGGGGACAATGCTCAGAGCTGCCTGACCCTGGCTCTGCCTTCACCTGGTTACTGTGCAGGAAAACATCCTGGCCCTGGTGTCTGTGACAAATCAAACGTTGTGGTTATGGCTGAAAAATCAGCTCTTCTTTGAAATCTGCTAACTGTAGAGAAATTCTGTTTAACATAGCGGGTAAGCCTAGGAGGGGGGAATATATTGCTGATGATTGCATATTTTTTTTGTTTAAATTTTAATAGCCTCTGTTGAAAAGCCACACCCATATGAGTGTTATTCAAGTGAGTGCATGGTATTAGACCATGGATAAGTTTTGTCTGTCTTTCCCTGCTTTGTTCCCTCTTCTTCCCTCCCCTTTACCTGTCTGCAGCTCTCACCTACTCCTGCCCTGCAGTGCTGAGATCTTTGAGTGAGCTGTGGCTTCTAGATGCTGCTACCATGCAAACAGTAAATGATAAAGCATAGGCAAAAGCTATTTACACATCCAGCAGAACTATTTTGATTATTTCTAATGATGCATGTGGAACTCTCAAGTTAGGGTACCAATTAATTAATTGTGCTTTTCATTTGGTCTGCTGGGAACCATGGTACAAACAAGGGAGATGAGACTGGAACTGAGCAGCCCTTGCTGGGAACCAACTGTGGAAGAGCAGATGCTAGAGATTTTGTTGAGAGGTTGAATTCGATTAACTCTTCTGCATTGAGAGTGCTATCAATTTGGGAGCTGGGTGGGCCAGACTGCAAAAGAGAGGTGGCAGATGGAACGAGGGGAAGATGATTAATTGAATATAAGCAACCAGGCTTGTATTAGCTCCTGCTGTGTGTTTTGAAATGTGCCGACTGAAGATGGAAGTAGCAGGAGGTGGCGCAGATGGGAAGAGGACTGAGAGTGATGTGAGCTAAAACCCGAGACCAGAGTCTTGGGATGTGAGAGTTCTGCAGCCCTTTCACTGTCGGGGCTGGTGGGAAGCAGGTCTGGAAGGTTCAGGTGAGAGCAAAGCTGCCTTCTCCGTTTGTGCCTCAGTCTGGAAGGAATACTGTAAATGAAGGCTGAGTAGATACTAATGAGAGCTGAGGAAGACTTGACAGTGATGTGCTCTGAGAAGCATTTGAGTTTAGTTTCTTAAACAGTGGAGGAAGCAAAAGAGGTGTTGTGAGGATCACCTCTGAGTTTGGGGCCAATCTGCCTCTCTGGAGTTGCTTATCATGTGTTGGCCTTTGGAAGCACTTGGCTGTCCACCTTGCTCACAAGCTGGGAAGTGAAGCAGCAAAGGAAATAAAAGAAAAAAAAAAAAAGAAAAAAAAAAGAAAAGAAAATAGGGGGGAAAAAAAAAGAGTATAAAGGGGAACATAATTCCCAACTGCCAGAAGCAGGCTGAGAAAGAGGGTCAGGAGAAGAGGAGCCGCAGCAGAAAAGCATTAAATAGACACCTAGACGGGCATAATGATAGACACAAACTTTTAGATCAACCTAGTTCAATAAAAAACTGATGGTAGGGGACCATGGGGATGATATGCACTAAATGACATCATTTACCACTCTGCTTGTTATCACTCATTATACTGCATTATGCTGTAGATCCTATTATGTGCTGCTTAATGCAAATCTGGTCCCTGCTGTGTTGGGCACAACACACTAGAAAAGGAGAAAAAAAAAAAAAAAAAGAAAAAAAATCATTCCTTGCCCCAAGGAGTTCATGATGGAGAGTAAGGAGTATTTCTATGAAAAATCACATCACCAGTTCTGTGCTGGAGGCTGTGGAAGATAGTGATGGGTGGACAGTGTCTTTCTGAGAGCTTTGTAACAAAAGCAAATTATATATAAAACTTAAATTTATATATAATTTGTATATTTTTTTATATATATATAAAGTAGAAATGACTGCAGAGAAGCAGATTACAAGGAGAACCTTGGGAGGTATAGCAGGTTTGGTTTCTTCAGGGGGAATGATTCATTTCAGTGGTATAGGGATGCTGGAGATTTCATTTGATCTTAGATTTTAGTAGGCTACAAATATTCATGTGTTCTAACTTGGAGACAAGTCCTGTGTGGTTTGGTGGTATTTGTGGCTTTCACTCGAAACTCAACAAGCCTTTTACTTTGACACGGTAGCTTCTTCCAATGAAGACCCTCAAAATTCAGTAGGTGGTAATTGCCAGAAAAGAGTGGGACTCGGGCAAAGTCTTGTGATCCAAAATGATCTCTTTTAAAACAGCTCCAAGAAGTCTGTGTAACACAAGGGCAGCCTGAGATGAAGGGAGTAGCAACTTCCTTCTGAAGTCAGAAGGCAGCCATGGCTGGGAGGAGGCTGGTGGCCTCTGGTGACACTTGTGGGTTCCTCTAAATAGGGATCTGAGAAGGACCCATTTAATCCAACAGGGTAAACAGCCAATGTCTCTGGTCTCAGCAAGGAAAAGAGAATCACAGAATGTTGAGGGTTGGAAGGGACCTCCAAAAATCATTGAGTCCTGCCAGAACAGGACAAATGTGCCAGAAAATAGCCACAGAAAGTTTATTTGAAATGAGGGCAAATATGAGGCTTGTGTTTGCAGTCCTTGGTAGGAGAAAGCTTGAATGCAGGCAGTTGGTTTTAAGCAGAATTGTTTTGTTGGGCTGGCAGGAGCATCGTTTGCTAATTGTTAATAGGGATGTATTTGATGATAGCAGGAAAGTGAATTAATTCTCTGTGAAGGAATGATTGCTAACAGCTGGCTCAGAGCTACAGAAGTCTGCATCTCAAGCCTGAGGTGCCTTTAACTACCCCAAGCAACCTTGTAAAGCACAAAGTTCTCCTGAGACCCAAGAGAGAGGAAGTTTCTTCTAAATCCATCAGCTGTGGCAAGCGGGTTTGGGTACTCTTTGCAAGAGTGGCAGGGTATGATGTGAAGCTCAGCAAAATTCAGGGTGTAAGTTAAACTGCACAAAACCTTGTGACACTTCTCCACGCACGGATGTGTGTTTAATTCATACATTTAAAGTGAGCAAATTCAGGAATGTGTAGCAGCGCAGGTTTATGCTGTTCTGGCCCCTGCAAGGACTCCTTGCTACAACCTCTTGGAGGAAAGTCCAAACCTTAGGCTCTGCTACTTGTGTGCTAAAATATATGTTGGAGTCCATCCCTGAATGGGTGTGAAAACAGCATGGATATTTCAGAGTAAAGGACTTAGATGGGAGACTCCTGCCAGCCCCCTGGGGCCTGGTCCAAAGCAAATACCCCCCTCAGGAGACAGAGGCTGAGCCCAGACTAAAAACCAGTGCTTAGTTCAGTCACAAGAAAATTGCTGTGACTCAGATCCCTTAGTTGGGGTTAATTTGCTTTATTTTGAAGAACAGGGCTTGTTCTATGGAACTTGCCATATTCCATTTATTTCCATGAAGCCCCAACAGCTGGGGAAGTTTCCTCCTTTGTTTCACTGCGTTTGACAATAGAAGAGAATTTTCCTCTCTCAACTGGCAGATTAACCATTATAGTCGGTGAAAAATACTGTTCAGCAGGGTTAAGTCATTCCACTTAGATGGCTTTGACTTTGCTATGCCAATTATTAATTTTCATGAATTCCAAAATATGTTTTATGCTGATAAAGCTTCTTAAAGCGTTTCCTCTAAAGCTGTCTTAAAGAAAGTGGCTCTTACATAAATCCTTTGGAATAGCTAATGTGCCATGGCTTTTCCTATGAATATTCACCAGTTCCTTATTTTCACTAAACTTCACATTGGTAGGTATTGATTATTTTACCAGTTACAAGAGAAAAGTCTTGGATGCTTGCAGACGGTCCGAATAAGCTTGCAGAGCAAGCTGCTGCCTTCAGCCTGGCCAAGCAGGCAATTAGTTTCCTACATTTCCTACCTTCTGTTTCCTCTTGAGTTTTTGTGTTTTTCTGCTTTTATGTTGGAAATTAATTTGCTGCCTACAAAAGGCAATTTACTGACAGGATTGATCCAGAAAACTCCCACCCCCCCTAAGTCTAGAAAGGCGCTTTTTTTTTCTTACACCAGGGAAGAACTTTAAAAATATGAGGTTTAGAGGAGGTGTGAATGTGGCTTCTGGCAGCTGTGTGAGGGTTGAGCTACCCCACGGCAAATCCCTCCGGATTTAACGGCCCTATCTGCCCAATAGAGCAACTTCTCACACAACTTGCCAAATTGTCCTTGTTTATCATTGTCTCTGTCTCCTCGTCTGCGACCTTGGGGTGACCAAACACTGGTTGAGCATCTGTGGTGGTGCTGAGGGTGGCTCTGGGGTGTTTGTCCTCGAGGTTACATAGAACTTAAATATTCTGGCTGCTAATTGACTCCCTGCTACTATCTCTAACAGGCCCAATAAAGCAACCAAAGAGCTGTCAGTCTGGGGTGGTTTAGGCACCTTGGAGCAAATGTAGGCTGCTTGGCTGCTAATGAAACTGCTGTCAGCTGAAGGACATTGTGCACGCTGCGCTGGTGACATGCCAGCAGCTCTGGGGCAGTTTTGTTTGCTGGTTTGCTTTCCCCTGTCACTTTTTCACACAGAAATAATGTCCAAGGTCTCCTGTTCTGTTATAATAATCTATAAACCTGTCTTTTTGGTATATAAAACCATGCATGGTCTTCTCAGCCCCTTCCATGGTTCAGGAGGTTCGCAGATGTCTTGGATGTGAACTCAGCCACACCTGAAACTTCAGAGTGGAATATTTCCTTATTTCTGGATATCAAAAGTGAGTTTGCTAATTAGGGAACAAAGCCGAGGTCTATCACCACGGGAAATATTTTAAGAAACCAGAAAAGTGTCATTCCTCTGCGACAAATGACACTTAAAATAATGCTTAATAACAGCAGAGGTGATTTGCTGCTGCTGTAGCAGAAGTCTGGAGCTTCGAAGAACTAGAAGAGCTTGATCTGCATTTTCAGCTTTATAAGGGAAAAGGAGGAAAAAGTAAACCATGTGATTCATTACTTAAAATAAGATAGTGGGTAGGAAGTGTGAGGGAAGATGACTGTCCTACCATAAAATGGAAATAGGTCCAGAGACCCATCTGGAATGTCTGAAAGAGCAGGCAGAGCCACTACTGCTGAGTTGTAGCTTTTTGCATTAATTTCTACTACAACACCTTCACTCCTCTCTGAAATTACCTTTGTGTGGCTGAGCTCAGTCCACTTTGGGAAGTGGATTAGGCTGAACTGGGAGAAATTAATTTTAGTGGGGAGCAGGAAGACTTAATGCAAACTCTTGTGACACTGGCAATTCACATCCTGGCTGTTCTGCACTGATTTCTCAGTGGAGACAAGCCCTGGGGATCTGACTTTGATTATCTGAATCAACAAGCTCCAGATTACCTTGTTGTCGTGCTGACTTCATCTGGACCACTTGTGCAGGCAGGGTGGAGTAACCAGGCAGCTGGGATCGGATCAGCTTGGTGAAATCCTAGGAAATTGCCTAGTCTGGTATAAAACTGCACCAGAGGAGACTGGGCCAGCAGTATGATGGATGAGCCCTGATTTATTTCTGCTGTAAGAGGTTTTGGAGATAAGGTTGCCCTTAATAAATAATGTTTACATTGTAATTTTGTTAAATGCCCTTTTCCAGAGTATGTGTGTGTGTGTAAATTGCTGCCTTCTTTCATTATTCCAGGTAATCAGCATCACATCCTCAAGCCCGGTACTGTCGTTTACTTTGTGATATATCTCTATTTTTGTATAATATGTGCATGTAAATATATGTGTGTAACATATATAAGTACATATATACACATATATGCATACATATGTACACATGTATGTATATATATGTGTTTGTATATATATTATATGTGTGTTTATCTGGAGAAAGGTTATTTCTGGAGTGATGCCTCACCCAGCTAAGGTCTCCACAGGTCCATCAGTGCCATGGAGAGCCACCACAGCTCTACCTGCTGCATGGTGACACATGACACCATCCCTGTGGGACAGCGTGTGGCATCGTCAGGAGTGTGCCATCATGGCATTTGCCTCTAAGATTTCCTCTGGCCCATCAGAAACGGGGAGATGCTTTTTTTCCTGACAAGCAACGGTCAAAAAGGGGCTGAAATGGGACATCTGAGACAGCAGTGTGGAGAGGGAAGGGGAGATCCCTGGACACGTGTCCAAGTTTCCAGGATAAGGTGGAAGCTCAGCCCATGCAGTGGCAGCTTGACATGAACAGCACGTGAGGCTGTGTGCTCAGGGCTTGAAAAAATTGAATTCCCCATCTGAACCTTTTCCTAGCAAACCTCAAATATGGTTCTGGTCTGATATGAAGCAGAAGAAATTAAGACAGATGACTTTCCCATCCTGATTTATGCTGATTTGCTTCACAGGGGGCACAGGGCAAATTAAAAACAGGGGCCAGCGGTGACAGCTACTGTGGCATGTGCAGCACAGGGAGTGCTGTTTCCCAGAACTGCCTGGCATTTGTATCCTCGTTGTTCTGGAGATGTATGTGGCTTCGTTACGAAGTGGCTGACCTTTACCGAGCGGCTTGTCAGAAGCAGAGGTTTCAGCTTGATGGTTGCTGGGTCCAGAACATTACCTGCTGATCCCTGGCTGGGAGACAGGCAAGCTGCAAGCACAGCCCTTGGCAATCCTCCTCCTTGCTCTGGAGGCGTGTAGGAGAGTGGCTACAAACTTTTTTCTGTTGATGCCAGAGAGTGACAAACCGTCTGTTTCTTTTGAGGGTGTGATTACTAATGGCTGGCTGTTAGGTTTCCCCAGTAAATAGATGGGAAGTTATTGGGGTTTCTTTAAAAGGTTTAATTTTTAATAGAAGTGTGGCGCTTGATGCCATCATGATGATTCTGAGACCAGCCCCGTTGTGACAAATCTGTGTACATTTTACAGTCATTATTCTACTGGAGACCTTCACTCTCCTTTGATAGCCTCGTTACTCAGGTATAGTATCTGACCAAACAAACAAAACATTTGAGCTACCATGTGGCAATAGGGCTTTAGCAAGTGAGCCTGCCTCAATCCACAGAGATGTGTCAGCTGGCCAAAGGCTGAGTGATGTCCCAGATCCAGGCTTCTGTTAAACAAGGAGAAATATTAACCGTGAATGCAGGAGATTTAAAAGAAACTTAGGAAGGGAACACACACACACACAGAAAAAAAGTTATCTGTTTAAATCTGCATTCAACCATTTAGTAGACAAGTTAGAAACTTTTCTACCCTTGAGCAGGTTTGCTGGAGCATGATGTGAGCTGGATGCTGGAGCAGGTTGGCCTCATTACCAGCACTCACCCTGGCATCTCCCCAGGTCTGGGCTACATCAGGCTTGAAGGTAAGTCTCCAGGGGTCACCTCCCCTGGGGGATTTTGGCAGCTGCAGCACCTTGCAGCAAAGCAAGTCTGTCTGCTTTCCCAAGCTCAGGGCTGTCTCCTCTTGGATCAGATGTAGTCAGTGGATACGGGTTCCCCCATCCCCACAGAGACAGAGGCATTGAAGAGCTGGATGGATCTCCTGATGAGCACCAGGAACTTGCTCAGCACTACTGACTGCTCAGAGGGCACAGATATGCCAGTACCATGACATGACATGACAAAGGCAACTAGTAGGGTGATGGTAAAAAGTGAGACATCTCAACTAGTTACCAACCACCAGGAGATTATATTAGTGTATTTGTGCATGTACTTACTGAGCACACATCTTGATCTTGACCTATAAAGTCAGGTGACCCATTCAGTGCTACTCTTTATGAACCAGATCCTCAGGATGTGAATTCTGGGTGTAAATGTAATCGCAGACTATCCCCCTACCCCTGAGAAAATAGTTCTTGTATGAAGTACAAAAACTTCTCCAGCTACTCGGCGTGTGATTTGAATTGGAAGCAAAGATTTGACAGCTGTGTTTGGGGAAATGCAGTGAGCTGATATCTACAGGTGTTAACAGAATTCTCAGTGTAGGAGATTACTTCCATCTTTAGCCAAAAAAAAAAAAATTGCCCTTCCAAATGGCCTACAAACCTTCATAAGGAAACCAGGGAATTGCTGGTACTAAAAGAAGATGCTTGCAAAGTTTAAACTGCCCTAGAGAGTCAGAGAAACTTCAGGTTATGTCGTAGCTGATTTTTAACCATCGAGGAAGCCTGAGATGGACCCTGCTGTAGACATGACATCCAGAGATGGGAGAAGACTTCCAGCAGTCCCAGTGATGTATCTGCACACAGGACTGGGCAGGGGGGTGAAGTTCCCTGATTGACTGCATTATCTAATGGAAAGACTAACATGAGGGATGGGAAGTTACCTTCTTTGCCACTTCATTTGACATAAAAGTGCATTCCTGCCTCTCTGGAGAACTGGCGCAGGTGGTAGAGACTCACCGAGGAGGAAAGTGCAGGAGTTTTGGTTCAGCAGGTCGCATTATTGCCAGGTTAAAAGAAAATCACAGGTTGCAGAAGCAGAGGGGCTTAACCTTAACTGCAGATGTGCTGCCATAATTATGGGTGCTGACAATGTGCAGGGCCAAGTCTGTTGTGGGACCTTTTTTCTCGGCTGGAATTAATGAAAGAATTAATGAAAGAATCCAGCAGCCCTGTTGACTGAGCAAATCATCAGTCAGTTAAGTGTATCCTGTCAGCAGAAGGTGATTTTAATTCTAGGCCAGTGGTCTCTCACCAATTAAAATAAACATTTACTATCTGGTTTTGGGATTCTTTCCAAGAAGGAAAATACAGTTTGGAAAGGCTTTCAGAGTTGACTGCCTTGCACAGCCTGGTCTGTGCTTGAGAGTGACACAAGGAGGATCTGGGAGGGGGAGAGGAAAAGAAAGATGGGGAGGAGCAAAATATGTTGAAAAGCTCAGATGAATCTCAAAGCTGGAAGAGAAACAAATCAATGTCAGGAATTAGGGAAAGAACAGGCACGGAGAGAACAGAAAAAGAAGCAGAACAAAACTGAAGACAGCAGACAAAATGTGATTGATAAGAAGGGAGGGTAGCAAAAGAGAGATGAGTGACTGGTGGGGGTAACGACGTAGAGATGAACCCAGGGGGAGCGGGTCTGGAGACATTATCCCCAGGATCCCAAAGGGTAGCCTGGAGAAGCATTTGCTTCTAGTGGTGTTGGTGTGGTTATTGGTCTGGGGGGTGGACAGGGGGGACCCCAAACCCATAGTCCTCAGGGGGCTCCCCTTGCTGAGCAGATGAGCTTTCATGGTGGCAGCTCATCCTGCAGAGACCTTGTGTCTTCTCCTGTGGCTGCAGGAGAATCAAGCCTGGCTTTAGTCACAGTTTCTGCTCTTTGTTTAGTTCCATCAGAGTAAAGAGTGGCTGCAGTTTTATGAGAGGTGTCAGGCAAATCTGAGAGGAGAGGGAGGAAAATCGAATAGACCTTCACACCATCTCCATAGAGATTAAAAAGGCAACTCAGTAAACTCACAGTTTTTCTTATTGCTTTTTCTCATGCTACACCTGTAGAAGCCAGAGGAGAATTTACCATTTAAACCAGATTAAGTGCTGATATCCTCATTTTGACAGGTTATCAGACAATCCAGGTGTCATCAAGACTAGACCATATTCGGGCAGTACAAGGGAGCGTAGGCAGAGATAAAACCTTTCACTCAGATGATCTGATATTACTAGAAAATTAGGAGAACTTTTCAGGATCCAAGTGCTTGTGAATAGGAACAGAAACCTCCAAAACCGAATAGGAGTTGAGAACAGTTGTTAAGAGCTTAACTGGATGCATGGCCCTTAGACCACAATGGGAGGAAAAGTAGCAGGTGTACTGCTTGTGAGCAGTTAGAGAGAGAACCTCTCTTCATCAAAGGTCCCATGTCTCAGGTGTCCCATGTCTCTGGATGTGTCACAGACTCCTGCAACCTTTGTGCATGCTGCTGGCTGGGTGGGCCAGTCAAGAACTGGGGCAGGAGTTGGTTTCCTCAACCTTGGCTACCTCTAGACAGCTGGGTTAACCCAGGGGAGGGAATTCCACTAAGTGGACAGGCATAGGACCAGGCATTGCATGACCTTGTGGGTGCAGGCTGTGGCTGCCTGCCTGAGGCAACGTAGGCAGCTGCCTCCTCATGTAGGTGGGCAGAAGATGTGCTGGGAGAACATCACAGGTGGTGGAATGGTTGGAGATCCTGTAAGAGGTTGCAGGTTTGGGGCCCACAACTCTGAAATGACAGGATACTTCACAACTTTTAACTTCCACCTGCTCACTCTTGTTCCTGTAACCCCTGGGAACTTTGTGCCCTGGGAATCCCATGCTGTGAAGGCATCTGTGTCACAAATGAATAAGCTTCCATAATTTTTCCACTGCTGCAGAAAAGCCCTTGGAGATCCCTTGGGATTCCCAGGTGGGTACAGATAAAAGGAGAACCTAAGCTGTGTGACCCACCTGCCATTTGATAAACTCTTAGATAAATTCCTTAATATTATTTAACTCCCATGGGTTTTTTTTTCCTCTTTGATGTTGAAGCTAATGGCCAACGGTAGCAATGAGCCAGCATGATATATTCAAACATGAGGTGAGAGGTGTGACATTGCTTGTGTGCTGCAACCTAGTGACCATTCTCATGTCAGAGCATTTGCTCCAATGCCCCGTCGACGGGGGAATGTTTTCTTCCCTTCTGTTACTATTTCACAGTGTAGGGAAATCAAAATCTGCTTTTGAAACAGCTGCAGATGCTGCCTCTTCTTAATAAGGGTGTTTATGGAAAGATGCTCAGCACCACCTACATGGTTCTCTGCTCCCATTGAGCAGTCAGCACCATGCAGGATGAGGCCCTGTGTTGGCATCAGTTACGGAGGGAACTGCCTTAATAGAAATGGAGCATCTGTTTCTATTAGCAACAGCAGGCTCTGCACTTTGCCGCGTGTTAGTGCATTCAAGCTCCTCATTACTGAGTTGCATTTGTCTGGGGGCTTTTGCAAGTCTGGGGGCTGCATGGGGAGGAAGGGGAACAGGTCACTGTCAGTGGGACGGACTGTTGAGGAGGCAGGAGAAGGGAGAGCACAATTCCTACATACACCCAGGTAAGAGCTGAGCATCCTCTCCGAACCCACACTCACATCTCCTATAAAACACGGAGGTGTGAAAGGCAGAGCTGTGCCTGGCAAGCTGTGAGGAACTGATGTGAGTGTGGCTGAGCACTGTGCCCAGGGCCTTTCTGCTCCCAGCCAGCAAGGACAGATGGATGCTTTGGGTAGCAAAGGAGTGAGGTAACCTGGGAAATCTCTTGTGGGGCAGTTCTTTATTTATCGATGAGCTGGATGTGGGGATTGAGTCTACCCTCAGTAAATTTGCAGATGACACCAAACTGGGAGGGAATGTTGATCTGCCGGAGGGTAGGAAGATGCTGCAGAGGGACCTGGGCAGGCTGGGTTGATGGGCCAAGGCCAACGGTGTGAAGTTCAACAGGACCAAGTGCAGGGTCCTGCACTTTGGCCACAACAACCCCACGCAGCGCTACAGACTGGGGGAGAGAGACTGGGAGTGCTGGTTGACAACTGGTTGAACATGAGCCAGATGCACATTGGGGGTGCAGAAAGTAAAAGGCTGTACCTGTGGGGATGGGTGGACAGGGCAGGTGACCATAAACTGACCAAGGAGGAATTCCAGTCCATGTACATCATATTCAGTATAAAGCTGCGAGATCACAAGGGTCACACCTCTTCTTCATTAGCTGGCATCCAAGGAGGACTCTGTTCTGCCTTGGATTCTGATCCGTGTGTTCCTGAAGCCAGGTCCCATCTGTGCTAAGTTCAGTCTAGGAATTCCCCAGTGTCTGCTCCACAGAATCAGTGGTGGCAGTGACATAACTGCCATCAGGGGGCTGGGTTCAATATTGGTTTTGGCTATAAATGTATATATTCCATTCTATTGTTATTATTTTCATTAAAGCTGTTTCAGTCTCTCTCCCTTATTCCCTTTCTCTTCCCCTTTGGAAAGTGAAAAGCTTTAATAGAGAATGTCTTTCATTCATCTAGTGGCTGCCCCAGCCCTAACTCTTGACAGCAGGAATCACCAGTGAGATGAAGATCCAAAGTGAACCGTAGTCTATATGATCATATTTAAATAAAGATGAGAACATTTTGTTCTGCTGCAGTAAAGCTTTTATCTATAAAGTATCAGTGTATTCTCATTAAAGAGAATAAACCTATCTAGCTCAGAAAGTGCAAGAGGTGAAAATAAATCGAGGTTCAGCTCAGGTTCTGACTTTTCTTTGCATACCGGCATTACTCCTGCAAAATGAAAGTGTCATTTTTCTGCCATAGAAAGACGAAATTCTTCTGCCTTAAAGTTGTGTTGGAGTGACTAAAATTAATCAGGCAAGGTTGTTTGGTAGCAAGTCTTAAAATCTGAGCCAAGCTTACAGCAATTCAGCTAAGTAGATTAACACATATGACTCTACGAAGCTGTCAATCCTCGCAGAGAATTTATCTTAGGCACTTTTGGATATTTCTGGTGAGTCCTTCCCAGCTGATATTGTTGCTCACCACCAGAGCATGCAAACTTTTCTTCTTCTTTTGCATCTCAGTTTCTTTCCCTGAGGGGGAGGAGGGGGGAGAACCACATTTGCATATTGCCATGGTTGCAAAATCTGGCATTCCAAAGGCAAATCAGCTCCCTTTGTGTGTTATTGGGTCAGCTGGGATGAAATGAGGGGCAGAGAATGTGTGTGAGCCCTTCAGCTTCTGAATGTTCAGTGAGAGAAACCTTGAAAGGGCACTGCCAAGATCTTGCTGACACAGCTGCAGAAACCATCTCCACTTGATACTCGCTACGGCCCCTCAGCTGATGCGAAGAGCTGTCATAGCCAAAGTTGACAAAAACTACACAAAAGCCCCTATTTCTGCCACAAAACCAGCTGGCTTATTTTAGCAACCTTCATTAGTGCAATTAGTGAGCAATAGCCAGTGAGCTGAGCTAGCAGGGAAGGCAGGGGCATGCTGGCCAGGTGACAACAACCAGCCCTGGGCAGGGAGGGGATGCAAATAACTTCTGAAATTCCTCCAGGGGAGTCTCCTGTGGAGAAGTCTGATGAAACATGGGTGCTTTTAATGTTTTTGAGCCACCCTTTGAAAAGGGTTCACTACTGCAATGCATGAAGAGAGCAGTACGTGCTGCTGTTTGGGGAGCAGACAGCAGCTGATTCCCGTGGGTTTCCCGGTGCTGGTGTCTCTCAAAGGTTTGCTCAGCAAGCAGCTTAAATAACAGTTTCTAGCAGGGTTGCTGGAAAATCTTACTGTTGCATGATACAAAGCGGTTGAGAAAAGTAGGAAATGCTGCTGAGGCTGCTCATTGGACTTCTCAACTTCTCGCACACTCTTGCCTTGCTGTTGCTGTTCAAAACTGAGTATTTGCTGATTTTTCTCTTCCTTTGTTCTGCCTTTTACGTGACATTTATCAACAGCCCTTCCAAGGGATGCCATTGATGCTCTGCCCAATGTGGCAGATGGTAGCTGGGAAAACACGCTCCTGTGGGACCCTACTCCAGAAAAAAATATGTCCCAGGGCTGTGTGAGTCCCCAGGGTCAGCAGAGGAGGGGCTGCCCTCTGTGTTGGCTCTCTTCAATTGTCAATGAGGTTGTGAGACAAGGGTCAAGCTGGGAGTACAGCTGAAGTCATGTGTCCCAGGTATCCAGCTCTAGTCACCCTCATCTTCTGCAGGGAGAAGACAGTACTGTTGAAACCTACCCTCCTGGAAAGGAGCTTTTCCCCAGCAGCCTAATGCTCTGCACCCTTGGTGAATTGTTACAAACATATTTATAGTTATTTACCTAATTACAAGTGCCTTCCCAAACAATCTTGCTAGCACTTAATGGGACTAAAGTAACATATAAAGCTATAGTAATGAAAATGTAATGCAACACAAGAGCATGATAACAACACCAAAAAGACCAATCTGAGTGGGCTTTGTGTCTCAAGATCCCAACCGTAAGTGGGTCACAGAATCATAGAAGGGTAGGGGTTGAAAGGGACCTCTGGAGATGATGGAGTCCAACCCCCCTGCCAACGCAGGAGCAGCCAGGGCAGGCCATGCAGGGTCCTTAGGATAGACAGGAGCTTACAGTGAAGGGAGCTGCTCTAAAGAGTGGACACAGACAAGGGGCACAGGGAGAAGGAAGCTTGTAGAAAGGAGGAGAAGGAAGCTTGTAGAAAGGAGGAGAAAGAAGGGCACCAGGAGGTAAGAACACTATTTTTTTTAGAAGCTTGGTCACTCCAGGAGTTATGGACAGAAAGAAACCAGGGTATTTCCTTTTTATTTTTGAAATTTTTCTTTTTTTTAACATTAACAGGTGCTCTGAATAAGACATCCTGGTTTTCTTTGTCTTCTACAATGACATGGAATTGCAGAGTAGTTATTTCCGAATAAAGACCGTTTCAGTCTAGACTATAGAGCTGAGTTCTATGGAGAAGGTATAGAGGAAGAGGTATTGAGTATCTCTACTGCAAAGCAAAGCCCTTTGCAGATGCCCATCCACAGCAGGTAAGGCAGGAGGCTTGTCCTCTGTGGGATGAATTCAGAGGGAGGGTGGAAGGCGATGACGTTAACCAGGCAACGAGGACACTTGGCCTCTGGCTGAGAGTACTTTTGTTTATAAGCACAGCATCCACTTCCCAGGAAAATATTTTTGATGTTGACTTCAGACATCCTCTCTCTGAGAACAGCCCAGCCTCCTGCCTTGCCCAAGAAACAATAGAAGGAAAACAAGCACAATAGGTGCATGTGCTAAACACTTTAATGAGCACTTCCACACCATTCTCCTGGATTTCCCCACATCCCTGTGAGTCAATAAGCACCTCATGCAGCTTTCTAGATAGCCTGTAATAAGCTGGTACAGCTGTGGGCTAGCCCAAAGATTAGCTCTCATTCATTGAATAACTGATAGAAATGGGAGCTTATTTTGTTCTGTGTACGTTGTCTCAATCCAATATTCCTAGGATTTTCTTTGCCTTGTGTGAGCTTGCTACAAGGCGATGATGCTTAAAATATCATAGATTCAGTTATAGAAGTTTGTGGAAAAGGCACCCTGACAAATTTTGCACAGGCACAAAGAGACAGTTGATTTATCTGCACCTGCAAAAGGAAGGTGGCCCTGGAATTTGTTGCTCTGTGTCTCTGGGGGGGGGGGTGTGGATCTCTCAGTTGTCTCTGGTTCATTATGAATAACGTGTTAATGACAGTATGCAAATTGGCAATGTTTATGCTTCGGGTTCCACTGTCACCCAACACAATGTTCTCCAGTGATGTCGCTCTGCGATGCGTGGAGCATACAAGAAGAAGGGATCTAAGTTCTACATCAGAAATTCAGCTTTTGTAGTAGTTACCTGGGCCAATTTTATCTCCTGGAAACAGGGCTTTTAAATTCTGATACTTTGAATTATATCTGGATGTCTTTCATCTCCAGCTTTCTCAGATACTTAGTCCAATGAGTTATTCCCAAACCACTTGGACTTTCTCTTACAATTAAGAGAAATGTTTATGATTTATGTAAATGGAAAATTATCAGGCTTCAGAAAATGTATTTATTTTTAAAGATTGTTTACACACCAACCAGTAAGAGGACCCGGAGCACGGGAAGTGAATCACAAAGCCTTGCAAGGAGAAAAGGGATGTGAGTAGAGAGGACTTAAGTCCCTTTCTTTTAGACATTAATAAATAAGAAATGTCCCTTTTTGGGATGAAATTCTCCTTTGTGTTCAATGATGTAAATCAAAGCTATTTCAATAAAGTTGGTCTGACTCTGAGCTCTGTGTTGGTTGCACCAGCTTGGGAACTGCTCTGATCATTTCTGCCCCTCTCCTGACTCTCTGACAATTTATCAATAGCTTTGCCATGATTTGAGCCTATAAAAAGCTCATACAAGAATCAGCTTTCACTTAATATTTTCCATCGTGCTCTAGGTTATACTGAATGCTCATTATCTTTGCATGTTTTGGAAGTGTGTGGCTTCAAATATAATTTAGTGTGAGAATTCAGAATTAGGGGTTGTTGCAGAATTTTAAAATGAAATAGCTTTGCAGAAGAAAAATTCTCTCCAATTGGGAGTGCACCACTACAAGCAACATTTCTGCTGGGGAGAGCGATTGCTCAGGGAGTGGGAGGCAGGGATACCTTATTCACGCTGCCTTTTCCTGCCTCCAGCAAACACCCTGACACTGCTTTTGCTAATCTGGGGTTAGTCTCTCAGCTGAAACAGTTTGAACAATTTTCTTATTGAAACAGGGATTTCATCCTGAATCTCTCAGTCTATATCCATGCTAATAAAATCAGCAATGCTTCCCGGCTCCCGGCTCTGGGCACCCCACTTCAGTCATGGCCTTTCTCCTCCCCTCTAATTATTGGGTTTCTTGCAGAGGCAACTCAAGACTTGTGGGGCAAGAGCTGTGACAGGGTTTTCCTGACCTTGGTGAGTGCTGTGATGTGTCTGGTGCACTTCTAAGTCAGGTCCTACAGCCTGGTGCCCTGGCCCTGCTGCTCAGGATGCAGTAGCTTTCCTTTCATTTCTGTTTAGGAAAAAGGAAAAAACATTTTTAGGAAGTTCTTCGCTTCATCCCTCTGCCAAACCAGACTTTTCTTTGTGGTTTTGTCTGCCAGAATACTTTGGCAAAATGGCACTATTCGTCATTGCCCTTTATAGCTTTAATCATAGTTTTCCCTGTTGTTTGTATGATGAACTCCAAACTGTAGCTTGGTTGGCAGCTCAGTATCTCTTTAAATCACTACTGCTTTCTCCTATGTCATTAATATTTTATTTATGTTGTATTGCATTTTGCATCAGTCTCCATGCCAACAGTTCATGCCAGGAGCAATGTCTGATAGAATTTAACTCCTCAGAGATACAAGCTCTTTATTTTTGGATTATGTCATTAAGTCAGATTCATTCTGTCCTTTGTTTTGCAGTGTCAGAACCAAGGCTGGAAGTGTTCCACCTCTGCCCCGGGCCTGCAGCATCATCCAATGAGGACACCTCTTCACATGGCAAGAGTTGAGTATTTACACTCACTTAAGCCAGCATCAAGTGTCGGCTGCAACTGACACCAAATCCTTAGGTGATAGATGGCCGACCAGGTGATAATTCTGGGAAAACACAAACTTTTGAGTAGAAAGTCCCTTCCTCAGGCCATTTGCAAACTCTTCTTGTGGAGTTGCACCATTCTGACCATTACTTCTCTAAATCCCCTGCAAGTGTGATCCATGTAATGATTTTATCGTTTCCCTGTTTATATTGTTCATTTGAACTGTAGGTTCAGATGCAAAGTGATTTCTGCAAGGAATATTCTAACCCTGTGCCCAGTGTACTCCTCTGTTTTCCAGAGAAAGGTGTGATAAGTCACTGCTGAGGAGCACACGGCTGAGACAGGGTGAGCTGACGGGTGCCTGACCCTTGGCTGAGCTGCTCTGGGACATGCCGACTTGGCATCCTCTTCCCGTGTCTTCTACCAGCCTCCCTTCTCTATCTGGTTTTTGAATGTGTGTATTGCACATGAGCATGTTTGAGGGTCACACTGGTTAGTCCAGACTTTAATAGATGTCCTGTGAAGAGCAAGGAATGGTACCTGAGCCCACAGGTCCTGCAAGAGGAGACCACTCTGCTGGCACTGCCTGACACTGCTCTGCCCTTTCTGGGATGCTCACACCAGCAAAATACAAAGACCACAAAAAAAAAAAACAAATAAACAAACAAAAAACAAGTGGAAAGGTGAGTAGAAATAAAAAAGAAAAGTAAACTATTCAGACTTAAAGAACAGAGGAATAATCAGGAGAGTACAGCCAAAAAAAAAGGGAATGTGTGTCAAGGGAAAGAGCAGCAAAAAAGCATGAGTGTGTATCTTCCTGTTTAATAAAAAAAATGGATTCAAAGGACCCCTAAAGGATGATTATTTGAAATGAAAAGTCTGCATAAAATAATGTATCAGTGAGGATAATCTAATGCCACACAGGACAGATGTGGGTCTCAAAATACTTTAGACTCCTGGGGCCTGACAAATTCAAGTTTTCTCCCACCGTATTCTTCAAATCCCAAGCCTGCAAGTCTCAGGGAAGGGCATTAATCACAGGTGTAGCCGAAGGCAGAGATCTAGAAATCACAACTGCCTTCAGAAGCCTCTGTGCCAGAGAGATTAAAGGAAAATGAGTTTCCTGGAGGGACTGTGAAGTTAGCAGATATCATCCCAAGAAGCAATTAGTCAAACTACAACACCTCTAGTGAGAGAAGGGGAAGAAAGACCTCAGCAACAGCCTCAGCTTATACACATGGCCGCATTGATTTTCCTTGCCAATTAATGCCAGCTAAGACTACGTCCCTGGAGACCACCCAGTGAGCACTACAGGCAAAATTGCCTCGCTTGAGATTACAGACGCCTTTGCAGACTCATGGTATCAACCCTCCTTATTCGCTTCTGTGTCTTTTATTAAAAATCCACAGTGGGAAAGAAACTGGTACATCTCCCTGACACTTGCAATGTAGTTGAGGGAATATCCGTCTGCTTCAGCAAGCCAGCTCTGTCTTCTGTCTTGTTCTGCTTTTGTTTTGTCCTTTGTGAAATATAATGGGTGGCTTTGCTTATTTTTTTCCCAACTAGTGATTCCTTGATGGAACAAACGGCAAGCAGCCCGATAACTTTCTGACATGGCAGCATCATGAAGACCTGCAGACGTGTCATACAGTCTCTGCTGTGAAATCCGACAATTTAAGAGCTTCCATCCTGGTTCTGACAGTGATGATTTTTGGCACCCTTTTAAAATACACCTCTTTGTCTGCTCTGACAGGTAGCCCAAAAATAAAGGAACCCTGCAATCCTTTCTGTAGATGGGAGGGCATTAGATGATTCACTGGTTTTGAGGGTGCTAGCAGCCATCCTTTATGCATCTCGTGGTGGTTTCATGGGGAGATTGCAGCTGTGGGACCCGCACTGTATTTTGCAGCTTCCTTCTAATAGTAGCTATTAAAAGAATATGAGCCCCTGGGTAGCATTGTGTTAAACAACCAGTTCCCCTGTTTCTTGGCACCACCTGGGGATTAAAGCAGATGCTGTCACTCTGCCCAGGTGTCTTCAAAGCAGGGCAGATATAATGAATATGTGACCAAAGCACCCTGGCATCATCCCGTCGGGCAGATGGAACCATTTTCTAGGCAGGTAGCTCTGGGTGGAGTCAGCAGAGTGGAGACTTTGCCCCACGCGGCAGGAGCCAGTGTGGGAAAGCAGAGCCAGTCCATGAAGCCTTCAGTGGTTTAGAGATGGGAAGCTCTCCATGGTCACAATGGCCTCTTCCAAGGAGAAAGCCATTGCAGGAGGGTCCAGCAGTAACCTCAGAGGCATGTAAATACCCTTTGGGCATGTAAATAGAATCATAGAATCATAGACATGTAGGGGGTGGAAGGGACCTCTGGAGATCATCAAGTCCCACACCCCTGCTAGAGCAGGGTCACCCAGGACAGGCCACACAGGAACAGATCCAGATGGGTTTTGAAAGTCTCCACAGACTCTGCTCTCTGGGCAGCGTGTTCCAGGCTCTGTCACTCTCATGGTGAAGAAGTTTTTTCTCATGTTGAGGTGGAACTTCCTGTGTTTCACCTTGCGACCATTACCTCCTGTCCTATCACAGGTCACCACTGACAGGAGACAGGCCCCTTCTACTTGACCCCCCACCCTTCAGATATTTGTAACCATTCATAAGATCCCCTCTCAGTCTCCTTTTCTCCAGGCTAAACAGCCCCAGGGCTCTCATCCTTTCCTCATAAGAGATGTTCCAGTCCCTTCATCATCTTCGTAGCCCCCATTGGAATACTTCATGGTTATACTACATGGAAATACCATATGTTTACCCTCTGGGCATGTAAAGACCTTGTGGGTACCCTCTGGATGTGTGGTTATCAAGATGGCTGATTATTCCCAGTGACCAGAACCATGCTTCTAATAAAACCCCTTTGATTGACCTTTTGTGATCATTTCTGCTCCTTCTGCCATAGCTGCTGGGAAAAGTTCCTGCCTCTCCAGAGGCTGCTTGGGACCTTTTCACCCTAGGGGATCTCTGCACCCCAGGAAAAATATATCTGCCTTTAAAATAGCAGAGTAATCTGTCATTGGGAGGAAAAGTGGAAAAAAACCATGCGAGGATGATGTATGAAATTTGTGGCAGAGCTCATGTTCCTTGCATGCGTGGGCAAAAGAGACGTAATAAATAATGCAGCAAATGCAGAGTAAATCACTTAAGTACTGTGAGGCTTGGCTCTGGTACATAAGAACCCCTCCTAAATTTGCACCACCTCTCCCTTTTTGCATTGCAGGGAGTCCGCAGCCTCTCAGACCCATGTCGTTGGCCTGGCAGGGCTCCAGCCGTAGCAAGTGTTAACACTAAAAAGAAACATTTCCAGAAAAGGTCAGAGTGAGTCAAGTCAACGTTAATTACCCTGAATCTTAAGCGTAGTTCTGTTGTCTGGCTGCAGCCCAGTGCAGGTTGACACATGCTGGTGGCACCTCCCAGTTGGTGGCTTTATGGTGAGTCGTCTCTGGTGCCAGGTGGCCTTTATGGTGTTGCTGTTCAAAGTTTGACGACAAGAGAGGGTTGTGGTTAACAATAAATGGGTTTTTTTCCTCCTCCAAAAGATGCAGGAGCTGCTAAGGTAATCCTGAAGTTGGAGGCCAATGAGAGAAAGGCAAGACACGTCCAGGAGTTGGATCCCTGCAGCCTCTGTGTTCTGATGGAGCCCTCGTAATAATTACGAATAAAGCACTGTTCTTCCAAATCGCTTCCTAAAATAAACCATCCAGATGGCTGTAAGCGAAGACCTAGTCATCAAGCTGAGTAACGTTTATTTTGAGTGCACTAACCCAGGAATGCATACAATTGTGCTGAATTATGCACAATGCAACTCAAACAGATGCACACGCAGAAGCAGGAGTATCACAAGTGGCAGACAGCAAGGGTTCACGCTGCCATTCTGGTCCTGAGAGCTATTTTAGGGTGTCTAACATGTAATGTATACAGAGGAAGAATGATTTTTCCCTCCTACAGCTTTACAGGTACTGGAATCACTCAGAAATATATAACAGGAGATAGTGCTAAGTGAAGATAAATGGTCTTTCTTTTCTTTTTGAGAGGAGGTGGACAGGACAGATAGGTTGTTCTTATAGTCTGTGAGAATAAAGCTGGTTGGCTTTTTAGCCAATCCTGGGGTTCTTTCCCCTCCTTTTCCCTCGGGATTTCCAATTTAAATTTGGAATAAAATTAAACTTGTAGAGCAATGCTATCAGAGGAAGGCAAAGCCCAGGTGCTCTGCTAGGGCTGCCTAGAGTGCCCGTAGTGTAGTAGAGCAAAATATGTATTCGCAGAGATGTTTTTCTAGCCTGCTTTACCCAAACTAACGTGCTTGTTTTGCACTGGTACTGCCCAGTAAGCTCAGAGAGATGCGCTTGACTGCTGCTAACGGGCACACTCAGAGGGATGGCTTTCAGCAGCCTGAGTGCTGAGACTCTATCATAAGGTCTGTGCAGCTGAGGAGTGCTGGAAGGGTCTTGTTGGCTATCACCACTGCTTTATGTTTCTTGCTTTCAGTCCTCAAACCCTGAGCAAAAATCTTTTTGCAGGGAACAGCCCCACCTTCCTCCATAGCATTATGGGGGACCAGCACATCACAGAAGCTGCAACTGGGAAAAAAAAAAAAACCCACCTGAAACTCTCTTGGTCCATAATATGCCAATTTACATAGCTAAACTTTGTACTAAAAGACAGCTCGAGTAATAAAAACTGCTTTATTTATTCTTTTTCCTGAATGCAATTTCTATTAGCTGTGAAATCAAGCCCTTTCCCTAGCTGGAAGTACGTGAGCAACCTCCATGTATAGAAAGATTATAGTGGTATAAGCAGCAAAATAAAACTATTAGCAGCTCTTGAGGCATAAATTCAAACCCTCATTAATCTCTGTGGGCTGCATCTCAAATCTGAATTTTTATGGAACGTGGGTGGTATTTTCAAAGCGAGTCGCTGGAATTGGTTGGCTTAGAGGATTGACTTAGATGAGAACAATATGTTTCTGAACTGCAGTCCTTTGCCTGAGCAAGCTGCAGGTTGTGGTCTATGCTGTGCACGTCAGCGACACGGGGTGTGCCTGTGGCATGGGGGTGGCTCCAGGTCCCTGAGATTCCAGCCCTGGAGAGCAGAAGGGCTGTGGGAAGACTGTGAAGCAGTGGGGCTGACACATCTTGCTGCTGATAGACTAGTTTTGATTTTTCTGCTCTTCGCTAACTCGGTTATGGCATGTTTTTTATTTATCTTTGCCTTTTTTTTTTTTTCTTTTTTTTTCTTTTTTTTTCTTTCAATAAACAGCTGAACTTCCTTATCTGGGACAACTTGGCTTTTTTACTGCAAAACCCCAAGAGTGTAGTGATTGTGTCATCCCAATAATGCTGCATCACACCCTCAGAAGAGTCCCTTACTACTGACACTGCATCTTGGGATCACTGGAGATCCAAATGCCAGGTCTGAGGTTACACGGACTTCAGCACAGGAGAGGGGTGCTTGATTCTAGAGCTTTTGTCTGCCTCTTAATTGCATCTGGGAGCATCAAGTTCATTGGTTTAAGCTGTCATAATGCAAATATTTCTGACTAACCACTGCAAGAAGAATAGCAGGAAATAGATGACTGTACTGTCTGGAAGTTTAGGTTATGGATGAAATGTTATCTTTCATCAAGGAGAGATTTTTATGCCTAGAAAGAGTAAAGTCTAAAGGCTAAATTCCAGCTCCAAGGATGCAATGCTAGAGGGATTCCCTATAGAATCTGAGTTTGCTATCACAAGTGGCTCAGTACCTCATATATAGGAACTTTCCACTTTTTTTTTTTTAGAAATACTATTATACTTTGAATGATGGAAGAAGACAAGTTGTGGTCAATGGAGTTAAATACAGTAGGCTGCCAGTCAAAAATGTGTCTCTCAGGGATCAGTACTGGGGCCACTTCTGTTTAACATCTTCATCAGTGTTTTGGATGAGGGGATAGAGTGCACCCTTGGTAAATCTGCAGATGATGTCAAGCTGGGTGGAAACGTTGATCTGCTTGAGGGTAGGGAAGCTCTACAGAGGGATCTAGAGAGGCCGGATCGCTGGGCCAAGGCCAATTCCATGAGTTTCACTAAGGCCAAATGCTGGGTCCTGCCCTTGGGCCACACCAACCCCCAGCAGCTCTACAGGCCTGGGGAGGAGTGGCTGAGAGCTGCCAGGCAGAGAAGGACCTGGGGATGTGGCCTGACCATGAGCCAGCAGTGTGCCCAGGGGGCCAAGGAGGCCAGTGGCATCCTGGCCTGGGTCAGGAACAGTGTGGGCAGCAGGAGCAGGGAGGGGATCGTTCCTCTGTGCTCGGCTTTGGTGAGGCCACACCTCGAATCCTGTGTCCAGTTTTGGGCCCCTCTCTACAGGAAGGACACTGAGGAGCTGGAGAGGGTCCAGAGGTGGCTACAGAGCTAGGAAAGGGTTTGCAGCGTGTGTCTGATGAGGAGAGGCTGAGGGATCTGAGGCGGTTCAGCCTTGAGAAAAGAAGGCTGAGGGGAGACCTTATTGCCCTCTACAACTACCTGAAGGGAAGGGAGCGAGGTGGGAATTGGTCTGTTCTCCCTGGTGACAAGAGACAGAACAAGAGGAAATGGCCTGAAGTTGAAGCAGGGGAGGTTCAGGCTGGGTAGTAGGAAACATTTCTTTCCAGATAGGGTTGTCAGGCATTGGAATGGGCTGCCCAGGGAGGTGGTGGGGTCACCATCCCGGGAACCACTTAGATATTGTGCTTAAGGACATGGTTTAATGGTTTTTGATAGGGCTGGGATGAAGGTTGGACTTGATGATCTTGAAGGTCTCTGCCAGCCAAAACTACTCTATGATTCTAAGAAAACCCTGCTTGCTATGTGAGATGATAGCAGCAACATGATCTTGCTTTCAAATTAAAAGCAGTTTGGGCTTGGCTTATGTTATGGAGGAGAACCTGACCTTCATACTTTTAAAATAGCTATAAATAGCTGAATCTTCACTTTGGAGAAGCAGCAGGTGGTGATTTGGCCACAGCAGGTCCTAAACACAAAAATGCAGCTGAAGGGAAAATTTTTCTCATGGAGATTTACACCTTTATTTTGTGTAGGTGTGACCGAGCACGAGACACTGAAAGCTCTCATCCCTGGGAGCAAGGTAGACTTCTACCAAAAAAAGAAAAGAATAGTGACACAGTACAAAGAAGAAAACCTGAGTGCATCAAAGTCAGCTGAAGAAATACTGTCTTCTAACAAGAAAGCAGCAGTTCAGCCTTTCCTTGGTGTTTACTAACAGTTTAATAAGAGCCAGATTCCTGTGGCTTTCTGCGTTGTTCAAGCTCGTAGGCGGGTTGCCGTAATGAGCTGAAGAAAAACCCCGCAGAAAGAGGTTTCTTGGGTGTTTTGGATTTTTTGTTTGTTTGTTTGTTTGTTTCTTGGTCTCCTGTATCTGTGCTTTTACTTTAGAGCATCCCAGAGGCAGAGCTGTGGATTCCTTGTTCGTGAGCACAGCCTGCCGGCTCTCGACCGCAACCGGCACCGGCAGCACGAGTCCTGCTGCTTCCCAGTTTATGTTGCAGTTTGGGAATGCTCTGGTTTGTGTTTTCGCCTTGGGAATGGAAATGTCCACTGAAGTCACTGTGGGACACCCACAGCCTTTACTCCACAGCACGGAGAATATATAGGGAAACACCTCACTGCTCTCTGCAGGGACCAGAGGTTTGAACTTCTATGGATAAAAGAAAAAAAAAAAAACAAACCTCTGGAAACAATGGAAAATAGTTTCTCTCCTCTTAGACCTTGGAGTTTCTCTCCTCAGGATACTTGGGAGTCTCAGGGACTGGGGGGTTATTATAGGCTGTGGCATCAATTGGCATTACCAGGCACAACTATTCCTGTTACCTTATGATGCTTTCTCTGAGCGACACCCAGAACTGAGGTTCAGGTCTGGCTTTTAGAAGACTCTACAGGTGCCAAGGTTAAATCCTTGAGTTAGTTCTGAGCCAGCTGTGTCTTCACAGCCTGGGGGCAAGGTTTTCTGAGACAGCAGCTTGTGCTGTGTGGCTGCACCTCCAGTTGAGGAAGGGGTGTAATTTTAATATACTGATATACAGCTGACATCCAGCTCTAACAGTTTCCCTGCTCATTTCACAGCACTTCAGGTTGCACCTTGCTCACTTCAGTTTGCACCTTGCTCACTTCAGTTTGCACCTTTCCTTCCTCTTCATGCTCCCTTTAGGAAAGATGCAGCAATACCCATCTGGATCAGATGGTGCTTGGGAACCATTAGGCAAATCTGTCTCAAAGCACCTTTTCTTTTTTCTTTTCTTTTTTTTTTTTTTAAAACAGAAAACACTTTTGCATAAAATTTTAATTTGGTAAAAACTCCTATTTTCAAATGAAAACCTTGGAGCAAGTTATTACAATCCTTGTAACCAGGAGTGATGTTGGGTACCAGTATAACAACACTGGCAAACCTGCTCTGAGGTGAGAGCTTGGCTGCAGAGCACGGTTGCTGTTAGCTCTTGGAGCAAGAGGGAATTATCCTTTTGGGATTTGTTTGCTTATTTTCAAAAGGGACTTGCTACAGAGTCCACGTGCCACCCATTTGGATGTACAGGAGCATGACCTTCATCCTAAGGAAGATATGAGCCATCAGACTGCATCCTTGACACAAAGGCACACTGTGCCACCTAGAGCTGTGTCAGAGGAAAGCCCAGAGTTGGGGCCAGCGACTGCAACACAGAAATTCAGCTCAGCATCAGAGGCCCCCCCGACTCCTGCTGTGTAAGTCCTAATTAAACCCTTGCAGCCAAATAATTAATCATTCATAAGGGAATTATTAGTCTGTATTATAGTAAACATTAGTTACATATTAACAAGATCATTAGCTATTCATTAACCTTGTAAGCCTTTCCAAATCCCCTTTATCACACCAGAGGTTTGTGTTAAATATCTGTCTCAAATGACCTTTTGCTTACTATTAAAACCATTACAAATGCCAGAACTGGTTTAGTTATCTTGCTCCATTGGTTACTGTCTCCTATTCCATTTGGCTTTATGTTCAGCTACAGGGAAGATTTCTCTCATTATTGATATGAAGCCATAAAAACCTCCCAGATATTGCTCCAAATAAAATTCAGAGCCACGGATCCAATTTTTGTCCCTGACTTTCAGCTCATTAAGGCAAATCCCTGAATTTCTCTGTATCTCCCTCGCTGGAAGCTAGGGCTGTATCTCCTGTGACCTCTCTTTTTTCCACTAGGAGTATTTGTTCCTTAAGGCCATAGTTTGTGCAGGCTGTGTCCAGCAGCAAGTCACCCGTTGGCAGGGTTTCCATCCCAGTTGCTGGCAAGGTAGAATGATGGATGTGAAGAGGGTGAAGAAAGGAACAATGAGACCTGCTGACCATCTAACTCTGTGGTGGTGAGAGGTTTGTGGCCAAAGCAAGGACTGAGCTGCTTTTAGGGGTCAGGCTGGGTCACAAGGGAAGTGTTTATAATGTCTGGATAGAGCGAACAGCTCTCCTGGGCATCTGGAAATCAGCATGCAGGACAGTCCTGGTAGCCTTGGCTATGAAGTTGTGGCTTTCTATTCCCTACTTGTTGGTTAGTCAGGGAAGCAAACACAAGCCAAGTTGGGAATGAGAAAGATCTGTTTGAGGGTTCCTGCTGAGAGGCAACAGAGGTGCTGTGCAGCAGGGTGCTGCCTGGGATGCAGGACTGGTGATGCCCACAGTGCAGGGCTGGTGATTGCTAGGATGCAGGACTGGTGCTGCCCAGGATGCAGGACTGGTGATGGCCAGGATGCAGGACTGGTGATGCCCACAATGTAGGGCTGGTTCTGCTGCCTCCCTCCCCACCAGCAGCCCAGGGCTGCAGCCCAGCCCGGGCCATGGGGCAGGCAGAGATCTGCTGTCAGCTGGAGATGTGTTTGAAACCCTCTCCAGGTTGCTCAGGTCTCCTGCATTTGTGGTGATGGCCTCTGTCCCCACTTGTCCTTGCCAAGTGATCCTTAATCTCTTGTATCTTTTAATTAGGGCAATTTCTTTGGGCCTGCTGGAAATGCCTTTGTCATATAGATTAATTAAAAATAAAGCCTAGCTCTGACAATTTAATGTGCTGTGAGCTCTGGTCAGGCTGCAGGCAATCTTCTAAGCCATTATTCATGATGCCATTCTTGCTTCTTACTTTTAAACCATGGTTTGTGGGACCTGGGGCCAGTAATTGTTAGTTGTTCCACAGAATTAGCCTGGCTGTGGGAGCAAAGCAGTATATGGACCATCCCCTCCACCCCGGGGGTCTCCAAAGCCCATCCCAGGCTTGCTGAAAGCAGTGGCTTGATGCCTTTGTTTCAGGGTTTGCACCTCTGGTCAGCAGGGCTTCACTGTCTTAAAACCTGGCAGTTCAGCTATTTCCAGGCACCTTAATGCTTTCTGCTCCTTGCTCCTTTTCTGTGAGCAGCAGCTGACTGGTTTGGTCTTTGCAAGGTGTGAAACAATTGTCTGAAGCCTTGGGCGGTCAATAAATCAGTGTTGTCTAGTTAAGGGCTTTGTTCTGATCCTCCTCAGGGTGTCTGTGTGAATTCTAGTTTGATTTGCCTTGGGGATTTGCAGAGTTAAGACCAACTCTTGGGAAATATTAACCCATGTGTGGATGGCTTCAGGTTAGTTTCAGCTTTGTCAGACCCCTCTCCAGCGCCTCTCCCCTTAAAAAAGTTGTAATTCTGTATCTACAAAGAGTTTGGGCCAAGTTCCATTCATTTGCACTATGAATTTGTCTGAGGAATACTAAATCCTACATTTCAAAGCCATAATTAAGAGCTGTCTGTTACAAATTGGATCAAATCTAACTCGGCAGGCAGATTGATGTCACAGTAGCCTGACATCAGCCCACGCTGGTAATGGGAGATGGGACAGGAGACCTGCACATCTCAGATCTAATCCAACCAGGGACCCACCTACTTTGTTTTTTAACCTCTTCAAACTCCCTAAATTCTCTCAGGGATCTTTTAAGTAAGGCTTCTTAATTTCAGCTTCTTATAAACAGAGCTCGGAGAATAAACTGCCAATTTAACATCACTTCTGCTGATAGCACATTAATACATAGTGTGCAGCTTCTCATCTGGTCTTCCTGGGACCAGATGAGAAAGGTGTTCTGATGAAGTGGGATTTTGCTTGTCATGAATATTTATATAAGAGGTCTCCATGCCTTGATAGTTCCTGGAATGCAAATGCAAAAGGGGAGGAAGTAGATTTTTTAAGCAGGTGTTTGTTTTTTGCGTTTTTTAAATTCATCTTTTAGTCTATTTTTGAAGTCCTAGTAAATGTTATGCTCCTTTGTAGCAAATTCCTGAGTGCAGAGCAGCATGCTAAGGAGGACTGCACTGCACATCATATGGATGCTATAAGGGCAGCAGCTGATGTGGCACACCAACACCTCTGCCTGAGCCTGCAAAGCTACTCACAGTACAGTGGGGTAACTAGCAGCAAATGCCATTTTAGTTCTTTGATCAGCTAAACCCTGTGAAATTCAGCATCCTTGTGACTTTGGATTGCACACTCAGGACCAGCACCTTGCCTATCTGAAGCCATCTGAGCTGAATTTCTGTTCTTAGAAGGTAATTTTACAAGCACTAATAAGGATACAATAATTTCAGATTAAAGACCACAAACAAGGAGTCATTTCTGCATTCTATAGTTGGTCACAGACCGCCTAGTTTCTTAGTTTATCCCTTTTAACTGTACTTTAATTTAAGTTTTGCCTTTTGACTCTTTCAGGATTCAGATTTCCTATGGCAAAATTGCTCCATAGAATGTTTTCTTTGTTCACACATTGCAGAAAAGAAAAAAAAATGCCCATGGATTGGATAGTCAAAAGATAGGCAAATATTTCACTCGGTGTACAACAAAATATTATGAGGTAATTTTATTTTTGTTTTCCCATTTTTAGGTAAAAATATTACAGTATACAAGATAATCTTATTAAAGGTAAAAATACAGTATTTTGCTTTTTCTCTAAACAGATCTACGTATAGTACACTTTTTTCTTTTTTTTTTTTCTTTTTATTTTTATTTTTTTTGTACAAATATAACTATTATTCTATTAGGCTATCTGTATTCTCATCTGGCACTTAAGATCTGATCACAGGTCACCTTCCAGTTCTGCTTGTTTTTCTCAGCCGACACCTAAATGTAACGTTCATCTTCTAGGTACCTCTTGTAAAAAAAAAAAACAAACCAATACAGTTCAGTAGTTCCCAAGTAGTAAGGTGTGCTTTAAGTCGTCAAAATGATGTAGCTAAATGTAAAAACCCAAGTGGTAAAAGTTGGCTGTTGTGATGTGCAGTCCGAGTATTTGTATTACCGCAGCTTTTAAAAGTTTTAATCCCTTCTTTGTCCCCTGTAAGAGCCAAACACACACAACCATAATTTCTGCAATGATTTTCCTTTTATTTCCTTTTTTTTTTTTTTTTTTTTTTTTTGTCAGAATGTTCTCAGTGGAATTGAAGCCTTCTCACATTGATGTAAACTACTGAGCTGTGTTCTTCGTGATTTTTCTCGCCTTCTGGCTTGCTCTTTGACCTCTGGAATCTGAAAGCTGAGCTCAGTTGCATCACTGTCGCTGGATTCACGTTGTTCCTTGGACTGAACACATTAGCACAACATGTGGAGTTTCTGGGAAGTGAGTTTCACATCGCCAGGAATATTTCAGTACACTTTTGTTGAGGCTGGGATCATCTAAGGATTAAAAAAAGAGGCCAGGTGTGTACAAAGAAACCATGTCCATTAGTGAACTAGTTAATATAGCTGGAGAAGGTGGAGAGGAGTTTTTGGCTGGAAATCCTTTCATCAGGTTCTAGCAGAGGGATGAAAGGCTTCTTTACCCAACAAGCTTGATTCGTTTATTTCCAGTGCTGTCATCCAGTCTAAAAAGTAGAGGACCTCTACCTGTCATACGTTGCCTTGGTCACTTCAGCAGGTGATTTCTCCTATGCTTTTCATTAATGTCACTCAGTCTAAACAGTAGAGGACCTCTACCTGACATACACTGCCTTGCTCACTTCAGCAGGTGATTTCCCCAATGCTTTTCATTAACGACAGTGCCCTTCAAACTTATCTTCATGGATGCTCATGTAAACGTAAAAGGAGAATACACACCCAAGGGCAGGAATTTGAAAAATTTTTGAAGGAATATGCCTGGTGCATTTTTTTTTCTCTGGACTTCACTCAGTTCTGATCAGTACAGTCTCAGTATAAATGAGCACAGTTGCATTGTCTTCACTAGAGTCAGATGGACGAAGATCTGTCTTTTTTTGCCTTTAACTAGAGGCGCCTTCCCTATGGTGCATCTATTTCTGATGTCAGAGGGCATGTATTTTTACCAGTAAGTCACTTTTGTGTCATAAAAGATGTAACTGGTAACTCACCAACCACAGGAGTGATTCAAACTGCCCCTACAAATATTTGCTAGTTAGCAAAAGTTGCGTGTGTGTGGTACCCATCTTTTACATGGTTTTTGCCCTTCTAAGATGCTGGTTGAGACTGAATAATGTTTAGAAAACAGGTTGCTTTCCTCCGTGTACTCCATCAAATGTCCTTATTTAAGTTCTTCCCAAATTTGTCACTCAGCTGCTGTATTAGTCTTGCCAGCTCTCCAGTAGCTTGTGACTTTTCCTCTAAAAGTTCATAGCGGAGACTAGAAATATCTTGCTTAATCTCTTTAAGTTCTCCTAAAAGGAGGAAAAACGTTCTTGTTAGCAATATTGAACCAAATATTATAAATAACATTATAAATAATCCCTGTGGTTTTAAGGCCTGGGAGAGCAATCGTCTCAGTGTGCTTAGTCATGAACGTGTGTGGAGCTCCAGGCGATTTCCCTGCATTTATGAGCTTAATATTTGTACTTATAAGAAGTCACCTCTACTTGCAGTAGAGGTACTGACAGCAGTAGCAAGTATGTATGGAAAGTTCATCTTTTCCCTCAGGTCTATTCTCTCCACACACTGATCTCCACCTACTTAGGGTAGTCGCAGGAGTGTAGCAGTTAAGAGATTTTAGAAGAAGGTTATTTTCCATCTGCATTTAAATTCTACATGACAATACAAATCCTCATCCAGAAGTGTCCTTGGGGCAGGCACGGGCATTGCAGTCAGAAATCACCTTACTTGGACATCATCCCTGGGTGTGTTTAAACATCGCTTAGATGTGGTGCTGGGGGACATGGTCTAGAGGTGAACTTGTAGAGTAGGGCTAATGGTTGGACACGATGATCCCAAGGGGCTTCTCCAACCTGAGTGATTCTGTGTTGGGTGCTGGCAATACCCTGGGTATTGTAAAGGAGGCACAGAGCTATGGGCAGAACAGGACTATGTAAAGATGTCATGAGATGTGTTCTGCTGAGGAAAACCAAAGACCTGTAATTTCAGGAGCATGAAGGCTCAAGGTGACCACTGCCCACCCTAGTGTAAGCATGGGTGGATTTTATCTGAGCTCAACCCTCCCACTGGCCGTATCAGTAGCAATAACATAACATGCTTGAATCTGTTTTAATTATAAAAATCCACTTGCCTTCATTGACCTCATCATTTTCTCGGTCAACTTGAGCCTTCAGTACATACCTCTTGATCAGGCGCTTCATTATTTTCTGAAAAGAGAACAGGAACACTTATCTTAACGTCAGCTTATCCACGGTGCCTTCATTGTAGACTTATTATGAGCAATTCAAACATCTGATTTCACTGTGGATAAAACCTGGCTCCAGAGGATGCAAAGAGAATTTTTTTTTATGGACACTTTATATTGGGACCTTTGTACTACAATAGTTGATTGACAGCCATTCCATAATGAGCCCATATGAGGCTCTTTGGGGCATTTTGTGGGATGCACATGAATGTGGAGTATGTCCCACAGGCAGAAAGAAAACACAGGTGATCCAATAGGAAGCTAAGAAACAGAATCCTTCCTTTAGCATGCTGTTGCTTAATGTATCAAGAAAAAAATATGTCACAGGAAGAAATAAGGGGGTTAGTTAATGATATTAGCAAACTCCCTCATGATGATGGACTGAACATCTGACCTGAGGTTAAGTGAAAGACTATGCCTTGCAATTGGGGTTTTAGGAGAGCAAATAGATTTAGTGAAGGACAGAGAAAAGGAGTTTGCACAAAAGTTGAGAACTTGGCTTAAGTGAGAGAAGTTTCTTAGGGAAATGGCAGATTTTAAGGGATGTGCAGAGGAGAAAAAAATAGAGCCATGTAGACTTATAAAATGGGAGATGATGGTTAGTAAGAAACAGCATGGAAATAATAGAAGATGGCTGTGGATATGAGCTTGCAATGTGATATTGTTCCAAAAATGCATAAGTAACATTTATCTAGAATGAAAGTAACTTTGGCAGCCTTGGGCTCCACGCTGGGTCACAGCTGAAGGCATGTGTCATTGCCAGTTCTTCACTACAGAAAAGACATTCTGCAATGGGGAAAGAAAATCTCAATTATGCTACACATGAAACGGATTGCTCTATCAGAGACAATGATTTAAGTACATCCCTTGCAAACAGAGGAGAGCTCAGTGAGCGGCCAAGAACAAAGACAAATGTCTTTCATTGACCAGTTACCAGTGAGCTCCTCTCCACATGGGCTCAGTTAGTCACAGAGCACTCACACACCTCTGCTTAGAACATCACTGAAAAACACCACAAAGAGTGTGAAATATGATTTAAGAAATCAGTACACCTGCTCTTTTGTCTTAGTAGCCAAATGTGGGTTACAGCGATGCAAAAAGCACGTGACCATCGCAGAAAGATCCAGACATTTGTGTATGTCATGCAGCCAGGGAATATGGGGTGTCTAAGACTGTCCTTGTCTCAAAGAGGCAGCTGGCTAACCGGGTGAGGCATTAAAGCAACAGAGATGAGGCACAGCGCACGTACGGTGTGTTGAAGGTGGCCAAGGTAGTAGAATCCAGAGGGAAGTAGGGTTTTCACCTGAGAAAACACAAATGAAGTAATGTTTGGGAAAAGTAGGGAAATCCTAGATCCAAAAAGAAATTATTTTCTTAGAACAGAGGAAACAAAGACTAAACCAAGGAATCAGCACTAACTGAATGTTTTTATTGCCTGGAAATAATACATCTATCTACTCCACTTCCCATACAACGTGTATTTCTGATGGACACTGCTCAAATGCTATCCTGTATTAACAAATATGTGTGATAGAAGTCACAAGCCTAAGGCTGCCTAGTCTATCAAATACACGTTGCAGTCAGATTTGTCTACAGAAACTAAACGTTAAAAATGTGGCTGCTTTTTAACAAGAGTCTACTTAACCACTTAGTACATAACTTCTGCCAATACTTTTAGTAAAGTAATCAATTAATTTAAATTAATTAAAATTAGTAAAGTAATTAATTTTATTTAATTAGTTAATTATAGAAAGTAATTAATTTTTGCCTTAATATTGCACTGTGGCTTCAAGCCCTTGATTCTCGCCTTCTCCCCAGCACCGCTCCTTTTAGCTACAATGAGGGAAAGAGCCTCTTGGACAAATAATCCTTGTTACTGAAAGGAAATGCTGAAAAAACTTACAGACAGCCTCTTGGTAATGAATGCTGAACTCAAAACAGTTCAAATATGGCTGATTTCTATAAGGAACTGTTCCCCCACTCTCTATAAGTTAGTTGAAATTCTTCAGGTCTTAAAATTTAGCTACTGAGTGTTGGTTTTCAAATGGACTTCAGAGAATAGGTTCTAGGAACGGATCAGGCATTTGTAAATTATAACTCTGCACTGAATTCAGTCTTTTTTATGAATTTATTGGCACAGCCTTCAAGGCCTGCATTTGCCATCAGCTATCTGAGCACCTATGCCTTCCAGCCCGGAAGGAAATGAGAAGAAAAGGACAGATTTGTGGCCAAGGCACTGAAATTATGACTCAATTCCTAGTTCAGTCTTAGGTTTTTTAGGTTTGAGAAGTCCTGCTGAACCTCAGTTCCTTGTTGTTAATGTGGATGCCATGATGTTAAATGGCCTGAAGTTGAACCAGGGGAGTTTCAGGTTGGATATTAGGAAGCATTTCTTTCCAGAAAGGGTTGTCAGGCACTGGAATGGGCTGCCCAGGGAGGTGGTAGGGTCACCATCCCTGGAGGGGTTTAAGAGGTGGTTGGATGTTGTGCTTAGGGATGTGGTTTAGTGGTTTTGATAGGGCTAGGAGTAAGGTTGGACTTGATGATCTTGAAGGTCTCTTCCAGCTGGAACTGTTCTATGATTTTATGTTCTATGACTCTATGTTCTATGTCTTCTCACTTCACTATTTATAGTTTTTTATTCTTTTCTTCACTTGTATGCACTTGTTGATGATCACATTGCTACAGACCTCAATACTGCTATTTAATTCACAGATTTCTTCTTGATGCTGTGTTTTTGGCCATTGCAGATGTCATTTGGCCTTCGTGTGGGAGGTCCCAGGGAAGCACGAGCGGGAGGAAATGCTTTGCACCTTCATGTCACTGGTCAAAATCAGACAGAAGTCATCAGTGATCAGAGGGAACAACTACTTACTGGGGCATCAGATCTCAAACCTGGTGATCTCAAATGCACATTATCAGTTAAGGCAGTAGAAGAGCTCAAGAGGTAAACAAGAAAAGGGATTTTGTCCCTCCAAATAGTGAAGAAAAGTTCTTCTGAGTCTTTAAAAGTAAAAATTATTCCTTCCATTTTTTCTCCTGACAAATCCTTTCCTGGGTTTTGTAGATGATGCCGTGGTCGACAGCGTGACAGACGGCCGTGCTGAAAGTGGGAAAAACTTGTGAGCTTAGCACAGCCTTTTAGCAATGCTCCATCTTAAAGTCTCAGCTCAAGAGGGTTTGATAAAGGTATCAATTTGTCTGGACCAATTTATTCCCAGATCACAGCAGCTGGGTGTTGACTTGTTCTTCCTACTTGTCAGATTACTGTGTGTTTCAATTTTGTGTATTTTTGTTATCCCTCAAGAGCTCTGTCTGGATGTAGTCAAAGTACACAGACTGCAGGTACATCGCTTGATAAATGCCACTGAAGAAAACAGTTCAGCAAGAAGCTACTGCTTCAAAGGTTTTCCCAGTTGTAGAAGAAAGCTTGCTGGCCAGATAATCAAACTGTTTGTTCTTCTTTATATTTAGATAATCAAGACTATTACGCTCTCCTTATGTAACTTGGGCAATTTCTTCCTGCAGCACCTGAAACTTTCTAAGATCATTTAAGACAAAGCTAGTTGGAGCATTATTAGAGCAAAATAACAGGTAGTTATCTTTTTCTTTATATTTTTTCACAGCTGCCTTTGGCTTTTTCAACCTTGGAATAAGGGTCTAATTTACCACAAACATTAGGTGTCTCATTTAGAAATAATAGCTACAGGAGGGGAACAAGTCCAGCAGAGGCTGACACATCTTTCTGTTACCTGCAGGTTTGAATGGATGGGAAAACATCAGAAATGCTGAAAGGCCATTTTGAGTGGGGGACAATCATCTCTGCCTTTGATGGTATCAAGCCAACTAACTCCAGCTGACAGAGTGAATGTATCCTATTTCTAACTTAGATTTTTAGACACTCCTTCTATCCCGGCACAAAAGCTTGAACAACTTTTAGAACCAGTAGGAACTTATTACCGGTCTGCTGAACAGCCTAGGAGCCCATTGTGCTGGATGCTGTACCAACACAAGACAAACCACTTCTAGAATTGCCATTGCATGTTTTATCCAACTTAACTATTACTTTCCTCAACTCTCTTTAATGTCAGTTCCTTCAGACGTACCACTTGCCATAGACTTCCTTTCCGCTTTATGTTTAAAAATAAGGGGAAAAAAAAAATCCCATGGGTCACATTTTGCTTATTGTATTGCCCTACCACACATGGTCTCAGGAGAAATATCTATCTGCTGGCATGACCACTCCAGCTGAGACAGATCCTGTTCTGGCTGGGGCAGCCTGTGCCACCACCACAGATATTTTTGAACCATACCACATTGCAGGTCTAGCTTGGAAGGACAAGTCACTGCCGGAGAAAGCACATGCAAATGTTAATGCACAAGCTGGAGGGTTGACTCTGTGTCATGGCAAATGAAATTCTGTCGAGGCAAGACTGGAGGATTAAAGCTTGAGTTATATTTCTTGTGTTTAAATTAAACACCCTTGAGTGGAATTCATTAGCATGACAAATGCTAACACCACGTGTATTGCCATGGGTGACAGGCTGCTTTTGGCTCTGAAGTGCCCCAGCCCAGTCCTTTACTGGTGCTAAGTCACAGCCTGGCACGTCACAGGATAGCCTCGACTGGAAGAAAGCAAACATGACCCTTGAAGGTAAGAGCTGTTCACCAACAGGTCTCTTCCCTGGCTCTTGCCTTCATGCTGTGATTACCTGGTATCTTGTGGGCTTGTTATAAACATTCTTCACAGAAAAATTTTCTGTATTTCGAGTGCTAGAGTGAAAACGAACTTTCTGAAATTACAAAACATCAGGATATAATTAAATCAATGACAGCTTCTCATACCCAGACAGCCCCAGACTAAACAGAACTTTATAAAAACAGGAGGAAGATGTTCAATGCATGAGCGGAATAAAAGCCAGCACATTCAGCTCTAAGAAAGTCAACTTTTCAAAGACAGAAAAGGGTCAAAACCCACAAATTACTGAAAAAAAAAAATTTAATTCTAAATTGTCTAGACAAAAATGGTGATCTCATACAAAGTTTAGACAAGATGTTACGAGGCACAAAATATGCTAATCTAAAATAGATTGGTAATTATCAATGTAGAACACAGTTTATGGAAAGAAGAAAAAGAAATACTTATGTTTAAAGAGAACAAATCGATGTGGTACAAGGACAAATTCTGAAACAGAATTGATTTTCACTGGTCCTTTTAAAACAGCAGTACTATTTGCTACTTTTTTAGTTCAACAAAAATATGAGTTTTTTTGTAGATAGAGCAGTATTTTTTAATCAGAGGACATCACAGCTACAGATTTTTGTACTCTAGAAGCTTCTAAGGAGACTCTTCTGAAGATTACACATGATATTTGTAACAGGTTTCTTTGATTCTGTTATCCACCTCTGAGCATTTTAGTTTGAATGCTAATGAAAAAAAGAATTACTTCTTCAAAGGAATTAATTCATATCATAGACCCAAGGGAGCCAATACATATCACGGGCTTCCAAACCTACATGCAAGTGTAGGGAAAGCCCTGCTTAAGGCGTTTTCTTCTCTGACTGGACCAGAGATCCTGAGAAATAGGTAATTTTTTTTTTTTTTGTAATTTTTTTTTTAAATCAGGGTGCTGATAATGATTGGTCTAAAACTCTTCAGTAATTGTGTAATTCTTTTTTTTTAATTTCTCACTCCTCAGGTGTGCCATGGTCTTACAGAGACTGTCTTGAAGATGATCTGCGAACAACGTCAACAGGCAAGCAAAAAATGACTGATAATCTTAATAGTTTATGTCAAAGCCATGAAAACTATGAATTCTGCACGAGTTCCATAGAAAAGGGCAAGCCAGACACTTTCACTCATGTGGCTTGGGGAAGGAGTGGCTTAGAGAAAATTTTATTACTTTGGTTTCTGCTTTGAAGCAGAAATTAAATTTCAAACACAGCAAGTTTCAGGTGGCCAGATCGAAATGACATTTAAAAAATATTATGGTTTCTATCATTATTGGCAACAGTTAAAGGGCGAACGTTTCTTTTGTTTCATAACTCCACTGTCCTAGTGGGTCTTTCGGTAATCAACAGCAACGTTAAATGAATTTATAGAGCAAAATGACCCTAAATGCCTCTCTGTCTTGGCAACGCTCACCATGCTGGGCAGTTAAATTAATCAACAGCATGGAGTAGCCCCACATGCTTTTATTCCTGCCTTCAATTTAGGCTCTGGCAGAGACTGAATGAACATCAGACCTGAACAGTTCCCTTAAATTCATGGGAGTGTGAATTTAATATCATCCAAGGCCATGGGCTTTGCCTGAAGCTGGATGGTTCACCATGAGTTGCATTGCTCAGCTGTTTGCCCCTTCAGGGAGAGCCAAGAGATCCAGGCAAAGCTCAAAAGCAGATTGCGAGTTACAAAGGCAAACCCTGCAGAGCCTCCTGCTCCAACTTTCCTTCCCTTCTCCTCAATCTACTCTTACTACACTTTTTCCCTTTTGCAAGCTTAAAGGAGGGGGTTGGCTGCCCACGTCTCGGTTGGAGAATCCCGGTGTCACCCAGTTCTTCCCTCTTCTGTGCAGTGCCATTCCGATGGGGTTTTAAAGCCTGGGGGTGATGGCTCTGAGAGCAGGCTGAGGGAATAGCAACACGCTTTTCTAGCTGGCCAACCTGCCAAGGAGGCATAGCAACTTCTCACATGTAGTGACTGCAAGAAGTAAGAGACAAGACATTTCAGAGGACTTTTCTTTTTTTTCCCAGGAATGGGTTCCCAGTGTTGTTCTCTTGTTTCAAACCCAGCTTGAGCTGAGAAAATGAAATAAAGGCCAGGACACTTTCAAGCAAAGCTGCAGCTTTCCACAGACAACATCATTTTCTCTAATTTCTCTGGCATTTTCCCATGGGGGAGCAAAGCTCGTTCTGTTGGGAAGGGTCTGGTTGCTGACCATATTCTTAAATCCTTCTTGCTTCGTCATGCTGACACTCGCTACTGCTGAGGGAAGCGTGCTGTTGTGGAACAAGTGTTTCCAGAGGAACTTTCTATTTCAAATGGCCAAAGGGGTGGTGTCTGTGGCAGGATCCACCCTTTAGTGGCTACACATCACTGGGCAGAGCTAAGCAGGGAGGCTGTTGATTATAGCTTTATGTATCTAGGACCTGTTATTAACCAGTGCTTGGAAGCTTGTTCTCAAACCTGGAATAGTGGTAAATGTTATAATGGCAGTAAAATTAATTTGGAAATCACTTAAAAGAAGGTGGATGCTTTGAAAAGCCATAAAGGGCTGCTGGGTAGATGAGGGTTCAGATGAGCTGGGATCCTGTTAGCAACTCTGCTTCTGCCCTTTATTTTTGCCATCACTTATTTGGCCTTGGGAAACTTACTTATAAAAGTGCCTGCTGCTCTTTTCCTGGTGCACAGCCAGTGCCTAGTCTAATGAGGCTATAAGGCCAGGATGCCCCTCTAGGTTTAATGTAATACAAGTAACATGCAGTGATGAGGCTGAGTAAGAGGCCGTGCTGACCCTGGTCTACCTGTGTGCCATGCAACCCCCTCCAGAAGGTTCCTGGTGTGAAGACTTTCTACGAATAACATGAAAAGTGAAGGTACAACATACCCGTTGTTTGGAATTCAGCATCCCCATCTCAAGATCATTTTCACAGTTTTTGGCCTTAGATTTGCAGAGTTTTATGAGGCACATTTTTATTCTCAGTATGAGATAATAAAATGATTTAGGGCTTGGCACTAGATTAAAAGGAGCAGGTAAAGTCCTTCCTTCATCAAAGTAGGATAGCCAGAGCTTGGCACGTGCAAACTTCCATTCCACATCTGCATCCTCCTTGGGAAAGGAAGAGAAAAAAAAGAACCACAACACAACACCCAAATGCATAATTAGTAAATAGGAAGGAATTTATCTATGAGAAGGACAAACACGTAGGTAGGATTTAACTAGAATCAGATTTCTGTTTGTCAAAGCAAGACCCCTACACGCAGAGTGTTTTTGTAGGCTTCTCTGTGGTAATCTCAAAATACAGAAAATTTGACCAAAGCAATGGATAAACAGAGAGTCTAAGTCCTCCAAATACTAGACTATTTCCTTGGACATCAAAGGGGCTGTGTTTCAGTAACAATCGGGTGTTTGTGCTGTGCTAATAGTGTCAGAACATATAAAGAGCCACAGAAAGCAGAAGAAACCATGATATGAACAACAAGAACAAAGACTGTCTCTGATTAACTGCAAGGCTCTCTGACTGCCAGACTGGTTGCATTGGCCAGGAATCCCCCATAGAAGAGGCTAGGTCATTGATTTCTTCAGTCATTAGCTCATTTCCTCCTGGTTCCTGTTTGCATTCACCATCAGGTATGCCTACATCAATCAACCTTAATTATTTTACTATTCACCTCAGTGAATGAAGGTGGAGAATAAGTCCATCCCTCAGTGCCTGTGAATCTCCTTCATCAACTGGCAAGGTGGGCCAGGCTCACTTCCAGGTACAAGGGCAAGCTAGCACATACTTTAAGGATCTGCTTGGCATTTGTATAAAAGGATGGTCAGAGTCATGCATCAGGACCATTTATCAGGCAAAAGAAAGGATGAAATACAGCTGCTCTACAGCTGTTTTCATGGTGGTTTATATGGAGGCCAGCAGCACCAATAGCCATGTGGGTCTGCCAACACTCCGTAATCATGTACCTCTGTGTTCTGCTGAAATTAAGAACCTCTGATCACCCTGTACCTCTGAAACCCAGTCAAAAACAGGCACCACACAACTGAGATCAATTCTGTCATAGTCACAGCAATAGGTCTTTGCTGATGGGGCAGGATTCACTTCGGGCATTTGGCCTTATTATTGTTTGGGGTTCCACCTCCTGGAAATCTTAAGCTGAGTAACAGTAGTGAGAAGTTTTAATGCTTGTCTGCTAAGCAGTTAAGAAGCTACTGATGGAAGTAGTTCTGGTTTCTGGCTAGCAAAAGGATTTTTTCTTCTCATGAACACAAAATTGGCAGGAAGCACTAATACTTGAGGGATAAACAGAAGAAAAACAGAAGAAGCTGAAGAGAGATATTAAATGGAAAACATCAGAATATGGTCTTGTCACTCCAGCTAACAGTAAAATATGTCCCTGCTGACCATAATGGAATTTAATTCCTAAATAATGACCATCCTCTTGTTACTGACACTGGTGTCATCAGATAAGCACACTGGGAAAAGGGACTTTCTCTTCAGTCAGTAGAGTGACCCTGTCCTTAAACTCCTGGCTACTGAGAATTAAAAGGAACCAGTATGAGATTTATTAATTTTTCCCAGTCCTGAAGTAGGAGAATCTGCACCAAATAGCTCACACTTGTATTGTTTGCTGATAGTCTTTAACAAAGTTGTGAAACTTTCCATGCAATCAAGGAGGATGATAAAGCATTTTTCCAGGAGAATGGTCATCACAAAGTTTGGACTAGGAAGTTAATATAGGCCACCTATTCAGGTATTTTTAGAGATTTTTCCTCAGAAACTTTCAAGAGCATCTCTACCTACTACAAAAAGTAGAAAATGCAGGAAGAGGCTGAGACCCCTTCAGAAGTAAACCTTGTTTCAGTAGAAAAGGATTCTGGAAGATGCTTGATCTTAAGCTATTAGAAACCTTTGGGGAAATGACTCTGCCTTCTGCAAGCAGGAAAGCTTCTGGGGCAGAGAAGACATAGAACACATGTAAGGTCTCTCTGACATTTAGACTCAGCTACAGCATGCACAAGATAGAGTTATATTTGCACTACAGCACACGGATGAATCAGACGTTACAGTGAAAAAATATTTTCAGCTCTGGCCTTCTGCAGTGTCAGCTTCTGGGGGGAGATTACAACAAATAAGTGATAGAAACCCAACTACAGAAACTCGACATTGAGCAAATCAGAAAGAGATGTGATTCGGTATTAACGTTATTCAAATAGGGTGTTTTTTTTCTTGCCTTTATTTACATTAGCAGGGAGATGTTTATGTCCAAAGCATTTAGCAAATCCTGTCTGCTAAAAGCAATAAAACTGAACACCACTTGATGATGTCTAGAGGTCCCTTCCAACCCCCAGCGTTCTATGATTCTATGATTCTAAGGCTGGGTACACCCTGCAAACACCTCTCTGCAGAAATCTATTCATATTCCTTGAGGGCTATGGTCATACCCTTTAAAAGTTGTTTTTTGTGAATGCCCACGCAGTTAAGTTTCACAGACCTGGACACTGCTCAAATAAATCTGTACCAAGGTTGTATGCCTGGCATTTGGAAAATACAGATTTTTTTTAAATATGCACACAGATGAGCTTCAGACCTAGATGGGCTTGGGCATTTAACCAGTGGAGAACTGGCCAAAACGCCAGATCAGATATTAATCTATCATAAGCAAACAATGCAGCTAAGGTAACACACATGGATGAATTATCATACCAGACAAAAGGCATAAAAAAATACCACAAACTGCTTTCATAAAATACATGGAAAGGAAATCAGGTTTACTCACAAATGGTCATTAAAAGAAAGGAAGTTGAAGTTGTTCTAAATTTGATTCACTGTTACTTATCAATTCAATCCTCATTTGGGAAGGACAGACTCAGTCTTAGCTTTTGCAAAGTGCAAGATCTGTTTTTCAACAGCACTCTAATCTTGCATACAGAATAAGCCACAGCTTCCTTGTTGTTTGGTTTTGGTTTTTTTTAACATTTTCATTATCAGTGATAATTAAGTACACTGAGTTTGAAATCCAATTTCTTATCTTACCTCAATTTCCTGATAGGAGTTGTTGATCATGGCTATTAGCATATTGAGCAGCACCACCACCATAGTCACGTTATATACTCCATAGAGTACATATCCAATATTCTCAATGAATTTATGATCGTACTTCAGCACCACAGATATCACTTCAGATAAGCCAAATATTGACCAGAATAAGGTTTTAAAACTTTCTTCTACCCTATTAAAAAAAAAAAAAAGCAAACCAAAGAATCACTTTATAGAATTGACACGAGGTTAGACAGGTCAAATGCTAGCAATCACAATGGCAATCCATCAGTAGAAATATGATGTCTTGGCATAGTCATTGTAAACCATTATCCAACACCCAGGGATGTGGGAAATCATAGTTCCTGATTTGATAAAGGAATATGATTTCTGATTAATACTATAAAGCTACAGCATCCCCTTATCTGCACCATCTGTTCTTCTCAGGTGCATTATTTGGATTTTGCGTCCCTATTAAGGGCTTCTCCACGGACAACTTACAGCTTGAAACTTCTGTCGGACTTTTTACTCCTACTCACTTGCTCTTTTCTCAGCCAGAGAAGACGGGCAGAGATTATCTGAAGAGAAGCATTAATTTTTACCCAGAAGGAGTGACTGAAAAGTTCTGCTAAGTGGTATTGATATAATGAGCACACAGTGCAAATGTAGTCAGCCTATAGTCTGATTTTCGGAGGGATGCTGGTACATTTTGGAAACAGTTTGCTTAATTTTTAATTCTGAAACAATTTTGCCTTCAGTGAACAATTCTTAGCTTGTTAACAGTTAATTACCTCCCCTCTCCCCCTGTCTGCCAGGAGGCAAATACCTTCTAAGAAAACAATGCCTTTTACAAATTATTTTGATGAAATGTATTTTATTTTACTAGGGTGGCAGCTTCATCCTGCTAAATCTGGTCATAAAAACAGATTAAAGACACAAACTATGACGTATCCTGAGGGAACAATAAGCTTTACATCAACTTCAGTATGAATTACACCATGCATAAAAGCAAAAGAAAATAATTTCAACCCTTTGAAAGGCTACTGAAGAGCACCAGGGAATTCCTTTCTGCCAAAGAAAACTAGTATTTATCTCCCACTATAACTTATATTGCATTTACAAGTAGTAGTAAGACTGCAGGAAATATTTAGGTTTTATTCTCAGCCAGTATAACTTTACTGACCTGTAGGGAGGAACCCTGAGTGATGTCCCAAATAGATGGTGCACAATTTCATTTAAAACATGGCTTCATCTCCACGATACTCAGAGTCACTGATACCATGTTCACCCCCCTCCTCACTGCTTTGCACAAGGCTGGGACACTATGCAGTGATGGGCATGTGGGATACCTGGAAAGGTGATGGAACAGCTTGTTCTTGCCACCACCTCAAAGCATGTGGAGGAAAGGAGGCTTATCACAAGTAGTCAACATAGATTCCGTAAGGGGAAATCATGCTTGACTAATCTGATAGCTTTTTATGATGACACAAGTAGTTGGATAGATGAGGGGAGGGCAGTGGATCTGGTATTTCTTGACTTCAGCAAGGCTTTTGATACCGTCTCCCATGGTACCCTCACAGCCAAGCTTAAGAAGTGCAGATTGGGTGATTGTGCAGTGAGGTGGATTGGGAACTGGCTGAAGGACAGAGCCCAGAGAGTTGTGATCAGTGGAGCAGAGTCTGGCTGGAGGCCTGTGACTAGTGGTGTCCCCCAAGGGTCAGTGCTGGGTCCAATACTGTTCAATATATCCATCAATGACCTGGACGAAGGGATGGAGTGTACCCTCAGCAAGTTTGCTGATGATACAAAACTGGGAGGAGTGGCTGACACTCCAGAAGGTTGTGCTGTCATCCGGCGTGACCTGGACAGGCTGGAGAGCTGGGCAGGGAGAAATTTAATACAATTTAACAAAAGCAAGTGTAAAGTGCTGCATCTGGGAAATAACAACCCCATGGATCAGTACAGGCTGGGGGCTGATCTGTTGGAAAGTAGCTCTGGGGGAAAAGATCTAGGAGTCCTGGTGGACAAGAGGATGGATGACCATGAGCCAACAATGTGCCCTTGTGGCCAAGAAGGCCAATTGCATCCTGGGATGAATTAAGAAGTGTGGTCAGCAGGTCGAGGGAGGTTCTCCTCCCCCTCCTCTGTGCTGGTGAGGCCCCACCTGGAATACTGTGTCCAGTTCCGGGCACCCCCGTTCAAGAAGAATAGAGAGCTACTGAAGAGAGTCCAGCGCAGGGCCACCAAGATTATTAAGGGAGTGGAGAATCTCTCTTATAAGGAGAGGTTGAGAGAGATGGGTCTCTTTAGCCTGGAGGAGACTAAGGGGGGACCTCATTAATGTCTATAAATATGTTAAGGGTGAGTGTCAGGAGGATGGAGCCAGGATCTGTTCAATGTCATGCAATGTTAGGACAAGGGGCAATGGGAGTAAGTTGGAGCACAAGAGTAAGCACAAGGAAAAACTTTTTCACTCTGAGGGTGACAGAGCCCTGGAATGGGCTGCCCAGGGAGGTTGTGGAGTCTCCTTCTCTGGAGATGTTCAAAACCCTCCTGGACACGTTCCTGTGTGACTTCATCTAGGTGATCCTGCTCTGGCAGGGGGGTTGGACTACATGATCTTTCTGGGTCCCTTCCAACCCCTAACATTCTATGATTCTATGAGCTACAACTGCACTGTAAAGTGACATCACTTTTCCACTTGCTGGGCATTTCCTCTCATGTTAACACTCTGCTCTTGTCTCCTGTCCTTGTCCGCAGCAAAGGGGAGCTGGCATCAATGTATACCCTTCACTTTTATGGCAGCAACCTGGCCAGTGCTTATTCTATAAATGTTGTACTTTCCAGTTAGATAACATACATAACACCGAAAATCTCCAGCTTTGAAACCCACCACATAAGCCACTTATGAAATTAATAAAAACCATAACCCCCAGCCTTGATCCCAGCTGCACCCTGCTATTAACCTCTTTTTTTTTAATTTGGAAAGGTTCCCTTAGTTTTCCACCCTGCTGGCAGATTTTAATAGAACGTGTCAACTCTGCTCCTTTTCCACAGTTTAAGCGTTAACCTTTGTTCTGGTGTCAGATTCTCCTCCAAAAGTTAATTAAGGACTGCAAGAGACTCTGATCACCCTGAGCAGTGCAGAGGAGGCAGGCAAGGGCCAGGGCACCCCGGGCTCCAGTGCAAAGATCCATAGTCCTTAGTCATGCTGTCAGGTAACAGAAAAGTGCCCATGGTGATAGGATTTGGAATGTGGTGTGAGAGGTGGATCTGACCTGTAGCAACCCAAAATGGTGCTTAGCAGGTCTCCCTTTTGTAGAGAAAACATTTCCAAGGAGATCTTGTGTTAATTCATCCCTACCCTCCCATAAGGCTGGATGACTCTTTCTTTCTCCCCTTTAGATTACTGCCACTTTGCACAAGATTTGGCACAGGCTACCAGGGAACACCAGTTGGGGTTGGTTTTGAGAACATCTCACTAAAACATAAGATGAGGATGTTTGAAGCCAAGTTCTCAAAGACTGCAAGATGCTGATGTATCTCATCATTGCCAGCAAAGCAATTTACCCCCTTCCTGCAAGGTCAGCGGGTGTTTTATCCTCCTCAAAGGCAGACAAATGAAGGAACGGACGAAGTCAAGGAGTCCTGCACAGACTGACAGCTCCTGGCAGCAGGAGGATCTGGCAGTGGCAGATTGACTGATGTTCCTTGTGGAAATGGGTACACTGCAATCTCTCTACGGAGGCAGAGCCAACTGTTGCAGTGGGGAAAGAGCAGGGAGGGTTTTTTTGTTTCTGTAAACACAGTCTTGTAAAAGCTAAAGATTTTGCATCATGGAAGAAAACAAACCATAGGCAATCCTCTAGTTGCAGCTCTTCCTTGCTTTTGTAAACAGCAATGTGCTGTTCATCAAAGACAACCATGGCAAGGTTATGATTTCATGTCAGTCTTGTGTCCTCTTCTTTGAGAAAGCTTAAGGCGTCCTTTCAGACTTCTCTCCCTAAACTGAGTGGTTGAGATATAACACTGCCAAAACAGCAACGCAGTCAATATAATCTACAAAAATATCACAGTTTGACAAAGGAAAACCAGAAGAAGAAAAGCCTTCAAGCCTTGAAGTAACACTGGCGCTGAACAGTGAGTCACATTTCCCTTCGGGGGAGAGGGTGACAGAAAACACCCTGTTGTAGCCTTCAGCCTGATCTGTGATGCAGAATGCAAGACAAATGCAATCAGTCCTGCCTCCCTTTCGATTTTTGTTTGCATAGCATGTTCTTAATTACAGGCTGTTTCAAGAGCTGTGTTCTGTACACAGCACACAATAAACAGATAAACATAGCTGGGGTCGGTTGCCACTCTCCTGGCAATGGTCTACTTCTCAGTGCTGAAGAACTTCAAAAACATCTTGCAAGTATGCCATGGTTAGTTAAATAATCTTTGCGTTTCACTGTGTGAAGGAAAGTCCGCTGCATATTTGTTTCTTTGGCATCCAGAACATTAAAATGGAAGAAATGACAGCAACTTTGCATGGTAACTCAGTTCAGAGGTCACTGGGGTGCCACATGCTTGCTCTGTGGATGGCAACACAAGCAAAATGGAGCATGCGATTTCAGCTAAATTACACCAAATATTCACTGATTATTGTCATTGTGGAGTCTCCTTCACTAGAGGCTTTCAAGACCTGTGTGGGCTGCCCTGGGTGATCCTGCTCTGGCAGGGGGGTTGGACTCGATAATCTCCAGAGGTCCCTTCCCACCTCTACCATTCTATGATTCTATTACAACTAAGCAAGCAAATCCCTCTCAGTGTTACCAGGACAAATGTACACTCTTTTTTTCTCCTCCGTACTGTGCTGGGAAGTTGTGTTTTTCTCAAATGTGCAATTCAAAGTTATTTCAGTGAGAAGCTGTTTGTCTAACTGAGGCTATCCTGTCAGCTGTCAACTCGAAGCCCTTTGAAACTGGCCACAATCAATTAGTACACATATCCAAAGGGTCTTTCTCTGTCATGACCAGCCAAGTGATCTCTGAGAATCAGGTCCCATAGTCAAAAAGTCACATTTCTGAGTATCAAACTTGTTTTCTGTAAAATTTCACCTATCCTCATTAGAAGTCATACACAAACCCACCAGGAAATGCATCCAGTGAAGACACTGAAGTCACAGAATGGTTATGAGGACAGCAAAGTAAGCGTGATTCATCCTTGCCCCAGTGAATTTTCACTTACTCATCTCTGATATTGAAATTTTCCTTCCTTTCATGAATAACTTAATGGCAGCAGGAACCTGCCATGCTCAGCAAGGCCCACAGGCAGCTCACCAAAAATAGAGAAGGAAACGTTGCTGGAGCTGGTAGTTGCCCATCTGCCAATATAACCTTGTCATTAGCTTATTAAAATCATTTGAGACTGTACACCTCAGGGCTTCTATCTTGTTGAATGAGATGTCTGAGAAGGATTTTCAGCATGAATATTAATCTATTCTCTTTGTTTCATATGATGAAAGGGCTCATTTTCAACTCATCAGCATGTGACGCTCCTGTGTGTTTAAATAATCAGAAGAAAGTAAGTCTACTTTAAATCTCTTACAAATTCTTAAAAGGAAAATTTATGCCCATGGAAAATTTGCTTCATAACGTGAAGTCACTCAAGGATAAGTAGTCACCAGGCTGAAGTGAAGGAGGAAGAGCTCTGCCTTCTGACACACTCTCCCCAGCCCAGACATCCCTCGGGGCATTTAAGCAGTCTTTACTCCAATGAGCAGTCATCATTTTAGTCAATGTTTGCTCATTATTTCCTCCAAAAGATAGTAACTACTAGAAGATCCACTTGGATAATAAGTGCTAATGGGAGAGATACCAGACCATTTGCATCAGAGACTGGAATCTGTCAGTGCTCCTGCATGGAGGACACCATAAGGGAGGGCTACTGTGCCACCAGGCAATCAGGGATGGCATTGACTCAACTTCTCATTAAGTCTTGTGCTTCAAGGGCATCCCATTCTCTTCAAAGAAGAAGCAAGTCACATCCCACACACTCAATTTTCTTCTACCTTACTAGCCTGCACAGAGAAAAGTAATTACATCCAGCCTCATAAAACCTTCCATCAAAATGTATCCTGAGGTTACAGAAGAGGTCTAGAAAGCCTATTTGGATCAATTAGAGAAGTAAACATTGTGTTACATGATACATGTTGAACAAGAGGGTGGTATGGTGAAGCTGGCTCCTGTGGATTTGGAAGGACATGGCCACTGGCAGGACAGAAATGACACTGGAAAGGTCATTTCTCCTAGAGGAGCTATGAGCTAAACCCCCAGCTCACCATGTGATGCATTGGAGAAATGACACATCAAATGCCAGCGGCTGGCTGCTCTGCATCTGGTCAACATCATGGGCTCAGGCATTACGAGCGTGGTGTGCTTGTCTGGAAGTCAGATCACAGCAAGAGGGAAACATGATGCCAAGCTCTCCTCTTCCCTCACAGACACATGCATGGGAAGGAAATTCCCCACTATGTCCTTAAGGCAAGTCACGGAAGGAAAGTCCCAGTTGTGTCTGTCTCTAAGGCAAGCCACGGCAGTTTTGAGAGACAAGGCTGACTGCTACACTGCCCTGATAGTGCCACATCACAGTGCAAGGCAGGAGGCTTTCCCATGGATGCATGGGACATGGCCTTCAGATACAGCAGTGCAGCAGGATGTCCCTCCTCTGAATGCTCCTTCCAGACCTCAGCTGTCCCTCCCCCCCAGGATTGGGGTTTGGGTTCTGAGGGTCCCAGAGAATCCAGCTTGCATTTTGTGCTGCCTCTGAAGGGTTTCAGGCTTTCCCTTTCACCCTGTGTGGCCAGTTATTCAGCACATAGGGCCTCTGCTGAAGAGTGCCCAGACAGGATTTAAGAAACAAGAAATTTAAGCAATTTAAGAAATTTAAGCATCCTGCTTTGAGCATTACAAGGAGCAGCTGGCTCTGCAGATGTGCACTAATAATCACAGCTACGCTTGGGGGATGTCCTAAACCAGATCTCACATAACCAAAGTTCTCCTTACTTTACAGGTATTTTGACTTGCAGTAAGAACAACAATCTTAGTCCTAATCTTCTCTTCACTGCTTCCCTGGACTCATTAAACTGAACACCTCACAAAACATTTTCCTGATCTGTTATTTTGATTTCCAGAAATAATGGTCTTTGAATGAGACAACTCCCTGTGTTCAGTACTTGAGCTGGCTACTAGAGCTGGAGGCTGTGGTACAAGCTTTCCAGGCAAACTCTGGCTGTGACTTCCCCAAGTAGCTGCAGTAGAAACTATCTGAGCAGACCTTGCAGCAGCAATGGACTAGAATGGACCGAACCCTCCAAGAGCAGCCCCTTTTCCATAGGTACTCACGTTGTAAATGCAGGGTTGTATTTTGCACCAAGGTAGTAAGAGTACAGGTTGAACATTCCAATCATGAAGGCCAGGAACACCATGATGAAGATGACCATGAACTTGAAGATATCCTTCACAGTCCTCCCCAGAGAGATCTGCAGGGGGCCGAAGCTTTCGTTGGCTGGAAGAATGTAAGCAATGCGGGAGAAGCTGAGTACCACAGCTATTGCATACAGTCCTTCTGAAATGATCTGAGGATCCGAGGGAAGCCACTTGTTCCTGGCTAAAACGATACATGTACACTAGGTATTAGTAACAAAAAGTGTTAGATGGAAGTTATGATGATGAATGACCCCTCTTCAAGATCGAATATTGGTTTTGGCCAGCAGTTAATGAAAAAAAAAAAAAAAAAGAAAAGAAAAAAAAGTGTGGAACAACTGGTCACTGAAGTCCTCAGCATGCTGTACTGATCTGGGTGAGAAGCATTAGTTATATTTTTTACATGGTAAAGATGAGAAATGAGCAAGTCACTGGGATTTACTGAAGTCACGCAGGAAATAAATAGCATGGCTTTAAACAAATTTGATATTTTCCATTTCCTCGCTGAGCGTCAACTGTGCTGTGCCTTTTCCATCTGAAGCCCTTGAGATGGAGAATCAAAAGCACCACACAATGGAGTTTGGCTACAGATTTGGATACATGGCAGCGGGCCAGTATTTGGAAAGGAAGCACGAGGGAGACTGAGATCTCTATCCCTACCATTAGATAAGATTTGTTCAGATAAAGCAGATATAACCATCGAGGGGATGATCTTCATGTTACCTTTAAATTAAAACCAATTCTTGCAGTCTAGTCACTAATATTTTTACTTTTAAAAGCTTCTTCTTGATACCAGATACGCATCATTGATTTAATCTACTGAAAATTTGAACATTTATATTAATATAGCTTATAAGTTGCCTTGCATCAACTGAGCTTCTTGATGAAAAGGTTGTGACTCAGAGCTAAAACATGTGACGTCTTTAAGGACACAGAAGTAAACTTAAGTCATTATATTCACTAATCTGAACCAAAGGAAAAGCAGCAGATGGAAGGATTCATAGGACCTGGTTGTGATATTCTGTTTTGGGCCCTTTGCCCCTTTGTACCATGTACCCACTTTGAATGGGTCAGTGGCAAACCAGAGCAAGGAAAACCACGGCATCACTCAGAGGCCTCTTGCTTGCCTGGGCAGGGAGAGGGACACTTACGTTCAGAGGGGACACACCACACAAGAGGCTGAGCAGCTCATGGACCTGCCAGCAAGCCTCTGGCTGCAGACCCTCGTGTGGGGTCAGGGCATGTGTCTCTGGTGCTGCACAGTGCATATCTACAGTGGATGAACTCTCCTGCTGCAGATCTTCCTTTCCAGCCTAAGCACATCACTACCTCACAACCCTAGGGACCAAATGGTGCTCCTTTGTGCCCAGCTCTCCAGATCCTGCAGCCCCTCCATGAGCAAAATTCCCCTGGATTTTGCTCAGGGTTACATCTAAAGCTTGCAGAAGTGTGCAATGAGTCCAGCCCCCACACTGGGCTACAAAGCTCTGTTCATTTGTGAATATCAAAGAAAAACCATTTCAGCCATCAAAAATGAAGTTGTCAAATCTATACTGCCACTTCCATTTCCAAATGTTAGCACTTACAGCTGACACAGGCTCTCACAAAAGTAGCTTTTTTCTTGGAGGAGCAGCAGCTCATGGGTGTAATTGGTGATTGTATTTCTATTATAAAGGTGTTGGATCTAACAGAGGTGCAGCCTGCACTGACAGTTAGAAATGCAACTCCAGATCCTATGTTTGCTCTCCTCCCTTTCACATTTGGAGAATGAAGCAGGTTCATCCATCTGTAAATTAAATGATATTCTGCTTGCTCTCAGTTCCTGATTATTTGTTGCTCAGGATGTGATTGGTCTGAATGTAGCCTCAGCGCAAGGTCAGAGTCTGAACAAGGCTCAGATCTCAATTCCTTTCTTCCTGTTTAGGAAGATGGCTGGAATGGGTAGGTCTGAGAAGAATAATTTGGTTTAATTAGGAAGAAAACCCTACATAAATATCACAAAATGAAAGCTGCTTTCAGCACTGACACGCATGAGCATAAAAGAACGGGAAGCATTAGATAGCAAAAAAGCCTCTTACCGTAAGTGAAGTAAGCAACTTCAGGGGGAAGGGTGACATTACTGAGGTCATCATCCTGCACGTACTGATCTACGTACTGTTGTGCTTCGGTCGCTTTGAGAAAAGCCATGAACCTGGCGGTGAACGATGCCACGAAGATGGACAGCATCCCAAAGTCCAACAGGTTCCAGAGATGCACCACGTACTCTCGTGGCCCCTCTTCCCAGATCTCCTTGCACTCTGACCATATCATGCCTGCAGAGAGGCCAGAGCACATTGAACTGGCAAACACAGAAGCTGCTTTTTGTATTCAGACAGCCCCGTCTCCTGGCTAACTATGGGTTCTAAGACTGAAGCAAATAACTCTTCAATTAAGCTGGGTTTCTTGAGAGTGGTCTGTGTCATCTTTTCTTAAAAATTACCAGAAATTTTAAGCTCGTATGTCCTATTGCTCTGCTGATGTTTTCCTCCTTCCCTAAAATAGTGGGTGGGTCTGTTTTGAAAATAGAAACAGAACTTTGTGAGAGAAAATCTGGTCCAGGAGCAAATCCAGCATGACTGGAGAAAAGGTAAGACAGAAATTTTGCCCTTGCAGTACTTTTCATGAGGTTTTATAAATTAAATAATAATGAATTTCCATACATTAAAGCCTGATCTACCACTGTGAAAACACTGATTTAGGCTGAACATAGGTGGGGTTTTTTGACAATAGACTTACAGATAAACTTAAATGACCAACCCATATAATCCAAAGGTTTTGACATGCCTGTTCTACTGGGAGTGCTTGGCGAAGACAGGCAAATTCAGTGGGTGGACTGGAATCAAAAACTCAGGTCAAATTCACCAATTTGCCCAATTTTCAATCACATCAGGGCTCCGGGGCCATGAAGAGCTAAAATACCAGAACATTTAACCCACTAATAAATATTTCCTTCACTCTATCCAATCCTGTTTCCATAGCAGCAGCAAAATTCACATTTAATCAAGCAGGAGCAGTCCCTGCCAACTTCCATGTGGCCTCCTGCTACCTCATCCTGTCTGTGAGCTCTTCTTCATCCTCTTTGCTGGAAGCTTTTGTGGTGTGGCATGTAAATGCAGATGCTTGGCTACTTCAGAGATTGCTGGAAGCACGGGGAGTCCCAAGAGGTGCAGGTGAAAGCTGGGTTCTGGGCAAGGAAACAAGTTGTTGTGAATCTAGCTAGAGGGTGGAGGGATGAGGAACTGCTGCTGTCAGCATGGGGAAGGATGTGAGAGAAAAAAGGAAAGCTAAGATATTGATACCACCACTGGCCAAGGCACAGCTACTCTGTGACCTCCTCAGCCCTGCAATCTCCAGGTCCTTTCGAGATCTACCCTGGTGGAGGTTATGCCCTGTATAGATCTGTCTTGGGAGAATGCCTAAGGTCTTCTGGGTGCTGAGCAGAGGGAGGCAGGAGAGCAGCCTCTCAGCTCTTCTCCTCGACTCCACAGGTGCTTGGCTCAGTAAAAGCAGGAACTTCACCCCAAGCTGTCATTCACTGGGAGTAAGATTCAATAATAAATAGCCTAAAGGAGAAGGTGGAAGAATTGGTTTCTCAGGAACTGTCCTGGAGTGAGGATGAAATATTAAAGAAACATTTCTAGCTTTAAAAAAAAAAAATATCCCAGAAGAAGGAGACATCAGCCCTATGTATTACATGTTCATGTCATCTAAAGGTACTAAAGCACTTCAGGAAATACCACGTGAGTGGTGACACTGCCCACCAAAGCATTTGTTCACTGGTGTCCTGAAATGCCTCTTCTGGTTTAAATATTAACTCTCCCATCCAAATTTATTTCTAATCTTGGTCACTTAATATACCTGAGTCACAGATTAATGAAGTAAGAAATGTCTGAAACTGAGTAGACTGACTAAAATTAGAATCACTCTGTGAAAGTATCCCACTATTGGCCTATAATTTACATCTTTCTTTTTGCCAACTGTGTGGCAACCATTTTTTATCCATACATATGTAAAAGTGTCTATTCAGGACAAGTAGAGAAGTTACAGTAATTGTTTGGTCAGTACTGCTGGGTAATTGTATATACATCATGAAAGAGTAATTCAAATCTTCTCCTTATGCAAAAAAACTTAGAGAAAAAGCAGCTAAAATTCAGGGGTTGGGATGTAAGATGGGATGTAAGAAATAAGGGAAGGCAAGCAGGCAGAGCAGATTTGCCAGGGTGTGATCACATTTCAGCATGGTGTTTCTGAGACCCCAGATGGTGCTTGGAGAGGTTGTTTCCCTGAGTTTGATGCACAGAGAGGCGGGCTATGAGAAGCTTTTGCTCTCCAGCCTCTGCATGTCTCTTGTACCTGTTCTCGCACAGCAGGGATAATCAGAAATGTCACCTTCATAGGCATTTCATATTTCAGCAGGGGAAGGAGAGTAAAGCTACAGGCAGAGCCCATCTGGAAGAAAAATGCAAGTGTGCAAGAAGTGATGCCCACCGCAAATGCACACAAAGGAACAGTTTGTCAGATTTTTATATCCACTGGTCTGGCACATAAATCACAAGCATCTGATGCTGCATAGCCGCATTTGAGCCTCACTGGATCTGCCAAAGACTGCTGGATTAAGAGAGTTGTGCTCAGACTGTGGTTACCCAGAGCTTAACTGCTACCTTGGCTGCTTTGGCAGTGGGGATTTTGTCTCTCTAAATGAAACCTCCCTGTTTCTATACTGGTCCCAAAGAAAACCCCAGTCTTCCTCACTTGAAGGTAAAACAAGGGAAGACCTGGCCACAGTGGGAGAGGTACCCAATGCATACAATGAGCCACAGATGCATGAGCTGATATTGCTGTGTAAGTTCTCCTCTCCAAGCATCATGCTATTTCTCTGCACTAACAGGTCTATAATCTGCAGCCCTTGGATGCTTGGTCATAACAAAGAGGAATGAGACCAAAAAACGTGTTCTCCCACCTAAAACACTATCTGGCTGTTCATGGGCATGTTAAACGGGCTGCTAAGCTGGGTTGCTCTAATGATGCTCTACAGTCGTTTCAGAGGTGCATGGATTTTTGGAGCAGGATTGCCTGGCTGAAAGTCATTGCCTCTGCTTGGTTTACTCCACTACTCGCCTGCATTACAAATAGTTGGGAGCAGCAGATGGCAACGGTATCTTTCTGTATAGTTCCAGTCTGAAAATTTCCTACAGATAGTTTTCTCTTCAAATATATAAACGTGGATTCATTTTCATGTGGCTAGCAAGATTAGTTGCAGGGATTGCTATCACAGGTTGTGCTCACTAGTGGCCACATTATGCTATGCTAGTGTCACATATTCCTAAAATAATGCTATTCTGAACATGCATCATAATTTTATGGTTGACAGACAGATAACTCAGATGGACAATTTTCTCCCCAAAAAAGAACCAAGATCAGGGACCTGTAAACTAATTTCTCAAAAGTGGTCTGCTGTGGTTGGAACGACTAATGTGTTATCAGCACTCATCACTGCTGCCACAGTATGGAGGAGAAAACAGAGAGAACAGAAACAGAAGAAAGAGATTTACAAGCTGAGAATAACTAAAATTACACTTTTTGATTGTACAATGAATCAAAATGTAGGTAGCTACAACCTACACTGTTGAGTCGTAAGACAGCCACTGCAGATGTTTCTAAGCAGGATTAAATATAGCTTTGGTATCGAGTACAAAAGAGTTAGATTTGTTAGAGCATGACATAAACTTACTATTTACATTTACTCCTTGGAAGAACATACCTTGGCAACTTTACCTGTGATATTTATCTATACCATTTACTTAAATTAGATTTCTTATTAAATATACATATTTATAAGACCTGTGAGATTTTTGCACCCAAACGTTGGGCGGTCCACTATCGTTTGTCCTTTTACAGTCCTTAAAGTTCAGGGTCACACATGGGGCTCAACAAGTGCCCAAGCCCCTCTGCCAGCTGTCTGCAGACCACGTGCACCAAACTTTCACCTCAGTATTGCTGAAACATCATTTGGAGCTTTATGTAGGCAGGCAGGGCCAGAGAAGACTGTCAGTGCTGATGTGGGCAGTTGTTAGAAAATCTCATTATATTCACAAGTCTGTACAATGAATCACCTTTCTTCTCCCAGAAAAGTGAATACCTTTGCTTTAAATGAAATGTTTTTTTCTTCATCTCTCAGGAACTCATGAAGCAGACAAATACTTACTGCCTGTGAGAAAAGAATACCTAGTCTAAAATCTAATCATCTTGTCCAACTGTTTTAATATCATTTTAAAAATATATCTTACAGACTTACTCTATCCTGTCTGGCATCTCTTCAGTATTTTCTAGCCTAATATCCTGTATGGGATTCTGACTATTGCAGGGACAGGGAACAAAGAAATGGTAGCCAGGAAATCATCAGATAGAGCAGCTCTACCTGATTTTTCAGGGGGGGTTTAATGGCATCTGTACTTTTGGAACAGTGGAATTATTTGCTGCAAGAAAAGAATCAAAATCATGGTGGTGAGTAAAAATAGATACAGAAGAGGTAGACAAAGATTCTGCAGAGTTGATAAGCTCAGTTTCTCAATAAATCCTTCTGAGCTTGTTGAGATTAGAGGTTCAAGGTAGCTGACCTGTGAAGAATAAATTATGCCTATAGAATAAATTATGCCTATAGGAAAAGTAATACATCCGAATTTGCCTAAAACTCCCTGGACGTTTAATTGCTCAAGTGACGTTCTTCTGCACTTGAAGTGTTCATCCACGTGAATTTCTACTTTATAATTGCTCGATAATTTCTTTTAAAAGATTTGTGGTGTCCTCTCACCAGAAACGATTTCATATAATCCAACTTTTTTACCCAACAGTTTTCTTCACTAGATCTGAGACTGCATCTCTCACACACAAAAAAAACCCCAAAACAAAACAAAAAAACCCAATAGACCTATTTTTCAGATGAAGAAAATGAGGTTAGGTGAATTATAATAGGATCTCATGGCAGGGTAATAAAACAGGCTGGTGGTCACCCACATCCCAGCAGACACATTTCTTTCTGTTCACTTTAAATAGATCTATGTCCTATAGGGAAGGTCTAAGTTTCTATGACTAGATTAACTTCTTTAAGACACAATGATTAAACCAACAGAGGTGAATAGCCAATATCTATAGCATTCACCATGGAAAGTGGAAAACCAGGCAAGTGCAAATTTGCTAAGCATCCTTCAATATTTTCAAAAGCAGGGACCAAGATCAAAGTCTTCTTTGATCCTGTTTTAATCAAAATACTGCCATCAATCTCTAATGAATCCTCTGCTGGGGTTTTTTTGTTTGTTTGGGTTTGTTTTGGTTTTTTTTTTGGGGTGGGGGGGTGTCAATTGGGGTTTTTTGTTTCTTTTTTCCTTTATCTTGTTACTATCATGCTATTCCAAGTCATGTTGAATTTCCCTGGAGGACTTGTAGACATTCTGGTTTTGCTTACCCAATACCCACTTCATGATCAGCAATTCTGTCCATGAGAACTGAGTTGTTTTGACTCTAAATATTTGTTTTGGATGGTCCGTGATGGTCTCGTTGGGGAGATTTTTTACTCCTTCAAACCGGTCTGAAGCATTCACTACTAACAGTCCAAGGAAGATTGTGAAAGAAACTGCATGTGCCACAAACTTCATGAAAGGACTTCGGAGGGTCCGCCCCAACTGCAATGAAACATACACAAAACATAAGGTTTTATTTTTCCTTTGTCCACCTCCTGGAAGTATTACTCCTGTAAACACTTTCCCACAGTGAAAAGGATTCATCAATGAATTCTAGATCACAAGCTAAATGAGGTTTAAGTCTGTTCAAGTTGCTCTTTGCTATTAGTAGACCTTATGCAGTTCAAACTATGACCCTTTTGGATAATTTTCCATGCATGACAGTATCTTATATTGCTCCTTTATAACCACATATAATATCTAATCATCCCAGCCATATGGTAAGTGGAAAATTAAGAGACAGGACATTTATATGAGGCATATGCGTGTATGTGAGACATACATGAGATATATGTGTGTATACATGTTATATAAATGTAGTCATGTGTACAGTGATAGGCCCACTTCTTATCCTTATATCATTGTTATATATTAGAATCTTTCATTAATGCTGAATTCTTGGTTCACTAACCAAGATACATAGGAAATAGCCTTCTGTTTAAAGATTCTTTAGTGATGCTTTTAACATGCTTTGGTATGACAGTCTCCTCTCATAATTACTACAAAGGCTGGAGGTTCACTCCCCAGAAACCAAGGATTTATTTCAAGACGTTAAGCCAAGAATCAGAGCAGCAGATCTCAATCCTATAGCTAATATTTGTTCCATTCTTCTTGAAAAGCTTTCTTTGTTAGCTAATTTAAATAATGCTCTTTTCTTTTCACATTTTCTGTGATCTAAGAAAACACTGCTCAAGAAAGATGTCAGAGTAGAATTATTTCTAGGAGCTCAAGGCCTGATGCCTGTGGTGTTGGATACAATAGACAGCAATGGAAGTGCCACCTTGTCTATGCCCTTTCCAAAACCCTCTCAAAACATAAGGGTTTTGTTGGGTTCTTTTTTTGTGCAGTATATTATTCATTGATTCATTTCTCTTCATGAAAAAGTATCCTCAAAATTCTCTCAATATCTACTGACTTGATCATAAAACTTCATAGGAAATATGAAAAAGGACTGAAAAAGGAAATTCCTTGTTTTCTTACTTATATCCAACAGCAGCTTTTTCCAAAGGAGCCCAGGTCTCTCATCATCACAGAGCAGGAAGTATTTTAAAAACAGGGCTCTTTAGGTCTAGTAGAAATTTAAAGAAAGTCTTATGATTCTTTTTTCTTCTCTGAATTTTTAAAATGTCAAATAAATCTTCTATGAAGTTGACAGAATAGCCAATCCTATTGGATAATTTGCATGATTCTAAATACCAGAAACACTTCCCAAAAAAGAAAATGAAAAAAAATCTTATCCATCCCTGAGACCTTATTAACATGCTAACTTTTTTTCCTGAGGTCAGTACGGATGTGTTTAAGTGGGTAGATATTGCACTGAGTAAAACCTCAAGTTTCTTTAATCTTGTCAAGGAATATTACGGCAGATGTAGGAGTAAGTGAAGCGTGTTAAAACCAATCCCAGCACTTGCGATGCTGGTTCACTCCTGTGATGTAAACCTTGATGTAGTGTTAGTTCTCAACAGCTTTTTAAGGCTGGTGTTGAGTAGATTTATGCTTTATATTAGGCAGAACTTTTATTTCCAGTGCAGAGGTGATGCAATGTCCCCTACAGAAAAAATCTCAGATGTTTTCCTCATAAGACCTGTCTGAGGGAGTTCAAATTGTAAGATTCAAGTGGAACAACAGCTATGGGTGTATGGATAGGGCCTTACCAACAAAATTTCAAGCAAGTGCATTTGCAATCTGGACAAGACTCATTTCTACTCCTAATTCACTAAAAGAGAAAAACCTCTATCTATTGAAGCATGAATCCTCTCCAAATAATTAGACTTTTTCTGCTGTCTATAGAAACTTGAAAAAAAAAAAAAAAAGAGACCTGAGATTAAAGTAGCACAGCCTTGGTTCTCAGAGAAATAATTCTGTGTATTACGGAACCAAATGAATTCTCTGGTAATTTCACTTAGTTCTCTACTGATTTAACAGAAGTCTGCTTTTAGTCATTGTTACATCAGCATTTTATCTCCTTTGTTACTGCAGAGAGAGTACTTTTTTTTTTCTTGAGCTGATGCATTTCATATCTTCTCAGAAATCTGATTTTTAGCTAAGAGCTAAAAGAAGGTGACAGTGTTGACTAGAATATTCTATAAAAAAAAAAAATCACTGAAGTGCCAATTCCTCCAGTCAGCCTAATGCTTTATGAGAATAAGATCTATTTTTCAAGCAACATGATCCTGTTAAGCTCAAGGTGTGTAACTACTTGGGTACAGCAATTTCTCAATTACTTTTTTAAATCAAAATATTGTCTTTCATCAAATCAGGATTGGAGGGAAGTGCCTGCCTGTCACTGTTAAGACAGAAATACTGACAATGTATGAATACAAAGGTTTGTTCTTAAGAGAATAGCTCATTTCATGACTTAGTATCCTATCTGTATTGTAGGAGAATAATGAAGCATGCAGACATGTCAAAATGAAAATATATAAATTGTGATATGGAAACAAAGTTTTCCGAATGCAAATTAATCTCTACTCCAGGAGACAGGAACAAATAGAGACAGAAACATCATAAAGTAAAAAGTCATTACTACTTTCAGTGCTATACTCATAGTAGAAGCATAAAGAATAGGGTCATAGAAATTTTATGTAGCTTAACTGGGGAGGAAAATACCCAGAGTTAAAAGGCAGAGGTACAGCTTTAGGTGGAGTGAACCACTAAAGTTCCAGTGCTTAAATGATACTGAGCCTGTCACAGTGGGAGCTACGATCCACAAAAACCCAGCAGGGCTACCTGGAAGCCCAGAGAACAGCCCCCAAGAACTGTGTATAAATCATGTTAGTGTTGTAATATTTGAACGTGTGCTTTAACCAGCCAGAGAAGAGAGAAAATAGTTCTTAAAGTTCTGCAGACACTCCAAACAGTCTCACTTGCTCCTCTCATGGCGTTTTTGGGCAGCAGACTATGCCATTTTTCCACTTTATTTTTTATCTTCTCTTTTGATCACCTGGAAACAATCCAGGTCAGGTATTGGACAAAGTTTTGAGTAACCTGCTCTAGTTGAAGATGTCCCTGCTCACTGCAGGGGGGGTTGGACTAGATGACCTTGAAAGGTCCCTTCCAGCCCAAACCAGTCTGATTCTATGGGTAACTGCAGAATTTGACCAATACATCTTAAGAAAGTTATACACAAGAGTATTGGTTAGGACAGCTTCTATAAGCAGTATTCTACATTACAGAGATTTTGTTCATTTTTCTCACTTAGTCCAGAAAGGGGTTCCTGACTCATGCCTGGCTACCCATGTGTCTTTTAAGACCTGATTTAAGTTGAACATCTTAGCTAATTGTTACTATGGCAAAATTATTTCATTACCCAGTTGTGCAACATCAAGATTGTCTCCACGATTTAAAAGCCAAATAAAACACTTGTAAAATTGCCCAGGACAAAACCAGATTGCTCAGAGCATCACACACAAACCTTCTGGCAACATCATCATCATCATCCTTTCAGTGGGTACGCTGCCTACATAACACTGTCTGCAGTGACACTGAGAGGATACAAGGCTCATGCACCAACCCTCAGCCCTTGAACCTAATAATGATGATTTTGGGTGAGGTACAAATTCATGGGTGGAACACGCATTCATTGTTCAGTCATTTCTATCACGGGCCCTAATCAAAGGTCAAGACTATGTTGTTCTGAGTGATGCAAACCCACGCATTAAAAAACAATCCCTGCCTGAAAGAACTTTCTATCTGACTTTATGATAGGGGTTTACGTCTGGTTTTTCACAGTCTAAAGTGAGGTGGAAAGGGACATTGAAAAATGAGAATGCACAAAAGGTTTAGTGTAATGAAATCGCAGTCAATGAAAAGCTAAGTCCCTTCGCTCCATTTTTCAAATATATTAGTACACCTACCTCAAGAAATTAAAACCAAATAACATTCTCAGTCATTTCTCATTTCTGCTGTAAAACTGATTTATTTTTAATGTTTGCCTCATTTTTTTTCCCCGTGAGTTTTTATGCTTTTCACTTAAATTCTCCACTTATTTCCAGTCTAATCATTCTCCTCACCTATTGCTATAATCAAATACAACCTCTGTAATTCTAAGAATACACCACAAATGTTGCTGTTGGCTGGTGTGCCAACTCCCAGCACATTCAACGGAGGGGAAGGAAATTAAAGAGCTTCATAAATCCCTGCTAGGCTGAGGTTTGACATAACAGAATCAGTGTGGTAATTCCACACATAAATTCCCTCTACGACCTGAGCAAAACCACCCACAACACAGCCTGACTTTCACATGCACTTCTCTGTGTGCAACTCTGAAGTCCTGTCCAGTATTCATAGGAGCTGTGGGGGTTTTGTGTTGATACACACTTTGGAAAAATGAAGTTGCATTCTCCATTACTCTAAGAGAAAATACTTTTCTTGGAGTTATTTTGGCAGACACCAAGCCTTGAACATGCTTTATTATCTCAGATGTTCTGGAAGACTGTTTTCAAAAGGTTTGTCTGATTGCACTTACATAAATCTTTTCACATTATAGTCTTTCTTTAATACCCACCCATGGATCTATAATTTCTTGGGCTTGATAGATTTAGAAAGGATTCCTCACTGGTTTTTAAAGGAAATGGGAGAAGATGCTTTCAAGACTGAATACATTACCAGCACCAGGAGGCATTTTGATCAAATTTAAGTACCTCTGATAAGCCTTCTGCTGAAGACCTCTGCCTTGTAATGGATGATGTTCCTGGCTATTGCTGAATTTGAAACTATCTTCTCCCCTGTCACCTCTTTCTTCTGCAGCAAGAGTAGTAAAAAAGCTATTTATTTCTCAGCCACACACCTATTTATCTCCACTTGTTTGAGCAGACTCTTTCAGGATGGAAACCTCACTACAGGTTTCATACCAGAGACAACTCAAGCTTTTACCCAAACTAATAGCTGGCTCCGGTCCTTTGACATCTAGGTCTCAGCAAAACTCTGTTGCTCCATCTGATGCTGTGAGAGACAGCACAGCTGTATTTAGGTACATGGCAGTTTTCCAAATTTCATTACATTTTACCTCTAAACCATATTCTATTGTATAATTAAGTCCAGTCTTCCCTGCAGCACTAATGAGTCTCCTGGGGCTTGCCAGAGTCTCAGGCACATGTGCCATAATCATGCTCCATTAACTAAAAATTCAAGATCAGAAAGAAGAAGAAAAGGGAAGAAAGAAGCCCTGAAGAAGGGAGGAACCTGCAATAAAATCTATGTAAAAGGAATGAGAGTTTAAACATCAGAGTTACCTAAAAGGTCGACAAAGATCATCTTATTTCCCATCTTGGCAGTTTTTCTTTCTTCACCCCACATTGTTATCTCCTAACCTTTTCTTGTTCCTATTCTTTTCTTGTCACCCTCCCACTGTCCCACTCTCTTCCCTCCACCCATACCTTTTTTACTTGTAAAGAAGAACGTCCAGCCATACCTAACAGCTCCAGCTTTGTGTATCAAGCAACACCTCAAGCTTGCTCTCCTCTGGTGCAATCTCAGCCGATGGCATGAACCACTTCCCAGTGATGTTACAGAAAAGTATGTGACTTGATTCCAGGCCCTGGATAGAAATGACCATCAAGACCATGCACCTTAATGAGTTTGTACCTTGCTGCAGGGAGCGATCCAGTAGGCTATGGCAAGGAAGGGCAGGCCAATGGAGACCCCAAAGACAGCCAAGAACTTCACAGCTATAGATTGCTGCCGTAAGCCTGAGAGGTTTTCATACCACATGGTGAGCAGTTGCTGCTGGCAGTTGGGGTGAGCGACAAACTGTAAGAGAAAAAGAAATGGAAGTGTCAGTAACATTGTCTGAGGATTTCAGTGAATAACCTGCTGAACTTGCCGGTAGAACAAGACAGGACAAGACTTTGTTGTCCAACATAGCTTACAGTGTCACAAACAGAAAACTGCAGACCAGGCACCCAAAATCCCCAGACTTCTTTTTCTTGTCTTCTCTAGATAGAAGTTTTGTTAGACAGCAGATCACTGAGGCAAAACCCAACATCCATCAGCGACTAGTGCTGACAAAGTGCCTCTGTGGGCAAGGTACCTCTTTCGGTAAGATAGTCCACATTGAGACTCAGAAAAGGAACAGAGAAGAACTTTGATGTCAAGATGAAGAAAAAAATATATCTGATAATCTGCTAAAGACATAGGTCATTGAAATTGTACCTCAATCCAGCACTAATATATTGCTCTGCTCACTGCATACAGACTGAAAGGGAACCAGGTTGTCCTTCTCCTGTTAACTATAAGAGGACTGACTTGTATTTTACTACTTTAAAAGCTTTATCTCAGAGTACCTTTCAACAAATGACAGCTCATTCTTTACTGGTTGGACAAAAAGACAAATTTAAAAGCAGAAGGAAAAGCTGTGGTGCTCTGGTACAGGAAGCACATGTTTTGTATCCTGTAACTGGGACTCTTCAGTTTCTTGCTCAGAGGAAAAAGAGAAGGTGAGCAGCAGACAACTGAAGAGGGCAGTTTCTTAATGGCAAAATTACAGCATCGCTGGATCCCATGGAAGAGTTTTTTTATTATAAAAGATTGATCTTCTTTATTTCATGTTGTTCTTCAGGGTGATTGAATTTAGAGTGTAACTATCTTCAATCACAAAGGAAGGTAATTAAAAGAAAAAAAAAACCAAAAGAAAGGCAAAAATGAAAAATAAATATGTTGCTAATGTAGCTGATTACATTAGCAGAAATGAATGCTTCTTTTATGAGTTCTGTGGCTGAATAAATGTTCTTGGGAGAGAAATGTAAACCATACACTATATCAGAAAGCAGAGCTTTCTGGAGGTGAGGGGGAGGAAGAAGGGAGCAGAGAGAGCAGGAGAGGAGGAAAGCAGAGGTTACTATGGGGCTTGGTGGCTCCCAGGGAGGACATGGACCATGTCTGGCAGCTGTCCTCTTGGGCTGCTTCAGCCCTTTGAACTTGGGGGATTTCAACTTGGGGGATAAAACTTGGGGTTTTATCAGCACTGGAAAGTAGAGAAAATTTTAACTGTGCTCTCATCTTTGCTATCTATGAAATGATGATCAAATCGGGAATTTAATAGACTCTTCTCTACACGTTTGCATCGTAACTGAGAGTTCAAATGATCAGTTCATTGCTAGCACAGAATGAAATACAGTTGCACAGTAATTAGGATTGCGGTAGGATAACACATTTCCTTCTTTAACAGCACATTAGCAGCTATTTAGCATGTGCTTCTTTAGATGAATTAGGCTTTGGGGCCTGCATTTCTCAAAAAACAAAACAAACCCAAAACAAACCAAAAAAAAAACCCCAACAGAAAAGAAGTCATTACCCCTTCTACTGAATAAATAAGAATGAAGAAATTTCATAGGTACTTTTAACCTCTTTTGTCCTTAAAATTGTTTCCTGGAAATCTTAATGTTTTAATACACATTCTTTTAAGATACTTTCAAAAAAAGCAAGCTTTCAAGAAAGATAATCTATAAATCATCATTTCTAGTCCCTCTGAGGATGTAAAGTTTAAGGTTAAGGTGATGACAGCAACATTGCAAGGAGTCATTTCCTAATGCCCCATGTTTATGTTTGGGCTAATGCTGCTGGGGCTTATTATCCTTTCTGGCAAATGGACAGAAAGATGAAGTGGAAGGAAGCTAGACAGAGAATTGATTCCCTTTGTAAATTTTATTTTTCAGAGATGATGAATTCAACAGCAAGTGCATCAACTCATGGAAAGCAAAATTACACTGGCAGATGTGCAGACTTCTGAGATGAAGGTCCAAAGCAACAGCTCCTGTAATTGTTCACCGCATTATGAGAATTGATTCAGGCAAAAAAATTCAGTTGTCCTTGGCAATGAGACAGTCAAAGACTTTTGCTGGTTGGCATTTCAGAGAATTCATCAGACGTTTTAATCTGTTCGTTTTTTCACTCTGTCTGGGAACAGCTTACAACGAAAATACAAATACAGAAAAATTGAGAAGGAATTGCCATAAAACCCAGTTCATTGGAATGGTTTATTTTGTACAAGGCAATAAAGATTGGCAGCATGCTCCAGAGCCTTGATGTCGTTCATCTTACTCTGATTATTACAACAATGAAGGAAAAATAAGATCAGGATAAGAAAGATAAGAGCATGAAGGAGGTTTGATCTGTTATTCGCTTACAACAAGCAGTACAGGTTTTCACTATGCTTGTCCCCTCATATTAATGAAATACACAGTGACCCTTGGACAACACTGACCCTTGCTCTATCAGGATTTCAGAAACTGAGCTGAGATCTCATCAGAGACATTAGAGCCATTTAACTGTCTCTCTCCTCTGGGAATGGGCACTGACACCAAGTTAAAGCTCAAGTTAGTTTTGCTTGGTGCCATAGGCACAGGAAAGAACAATAGACTTTGAGACAAAAGCTTCAAAGCAGAATGCTGCAAAGTGCAATGAAAAGTGGTGATACAGTATATTGAATTTCAGAGATCAAAACACTGCAATTGTTTTTTTTTTTTTCCCCCAAAGTTCCCATTAAATGTCATTTCCCTTCCATCAGTACTGGAAAACAAGGCTAGGACTTGAAGCTGACCTTGTGCTGCATCCCTGAAGAAGAGAAAGACAGAAAGTGTTTCAACAAGACCAGTGTGATTGGGGCTGTGCAGAAAGGCAAGATATCTCTGACTGAAATGGCAGCACTGGCAGTGGAGGGGATCACGTAGGTCCAGAGAGAGCCATTTGAAAACATTAAGTGCTTTATCTCGTGGGCAGAGTGAGTCCCCTCCAAGCTGATAAAGGCAATACATTAATATCTGCGAGCTCAAGCAAAATGTTTTACAATGCTTGTACATTCAGAAACCACACTGGGAGCTTTTCTGGTCCCATGGCACAAGGGATCCCATTAAATGGCAGTGTTTCTTCCTTGTATCATGCATACCTCTCTGATTTAGGAAAAAAACTGTACAGACTATCAGTTCCACCTTTTCTTTTCTTTTTTTTTTTTTTTTAAAAAGGCTAAAAAAAAAACCCCAATAAAATAAAATCACACATCAATCTGAAGAGCCAGCTCAAATAGCGAAGCTGCCAAAGTGGAATTTTTGAGTCACTGAAAGTCACACAGGAAAGTATGGACACCTTCAAAAGCCACTGTTCTCTGCTGCAGGGGACTAAATGACTGAGATGAATATTTGTCCAGAATATGGAAACAAAAAGAAATCTCTCCACAGCTTTGGTGCGAATTGAAAGGGCCCAAAGGAACTGTTTTACACATAGGAAAAAAAAAAATGTTTCAGAGACCACTGCAGGTACCACATTGAAAGATAAAAATTAGCTATCAACATGGAAAAGTTATGTATGACAAGTCTTACCCATAGCTTACTGTGTCCACCCATGGTGGGAAAGTACTTCACAGCTCTAATGACAGTGAGATTTTAGTTTTTTGTTCAGCAAACTTGTTCAAAAAGCAGTTTCACTAGGCAGACAATGAAGTGCCTTTATAGCTTTATAACTCTATAGGAAGTTACTTCTGATAGAAAACACTGCAATGGAGAGACTTTAATTTTTTAGATTTTTCTATTATATTGGACAGGGAGAGAGCCTGGGATGAGGACCCCAGTCTCTGCTGCTGCTCAGTATTAGCACTGTGCTGACCAAAGCTGTCAGTGGTTAGGCACTGTTTAAAATATCTATCCAAAACACATTGTGGTCTCTTCCTGAAGGGCATCTCTCTCATCCTGTGACACTAACAGAGAAGCTACAGCCAAGTGATAAAACCTCCTAAAATTCTTGAGAGGGTCAGACAATGCTCAACACATCAAACAGGGAAAAAAAATATATTGAAAAAAGATACCTATCTTGGACAGAAATATGCTGTTAGCAGAAATAAGGGAACTGACAGCAAGATAGTTAAAAGGCAGAGGTCAGCCTCAGATGATCTGAATTAATCATGCAGAAAAAACCCCACAGTGTCTCTCTTTTATTACTGACATAATTCCAATTCCTTCATGAGTACAGAAATCTACCACCAAGGCAAAAGAATGAACCACTCAGACAGGATCATCTTGTTTTGCTACTGCACCCTACTCTAAAGAGCCAAGGGCAGAGGTAAGAAGAAAAAACTCATCGGTGAACCCTCTTAAAAATCCCACGTGTCAGAACTCTAACAGCACAAACTTGTGACTTCAACATCCTGCTCTTACTGAGGTACTCCAGTCATGTCCTCTCCAGCTCACCCCTTCACCGTGAGCCTTTTAACAAGTGCTGGTGAACCTCAGCAAGCAAAAGCTGCAATTCAGGTGAGCAACGGTGTGTTTAATCCGTGAGAGGGAGCTAGAAAAGGAGTTGTGTAAATAGATTGTCAGGAGAGCATTAGGAATGTCAGGAGACACTGGCAGGGCAGGGACGAGCCATTTTTCTTTTCATCATGTAGCTGTGTTCATGTCCTTCAAACAACCTTTCTGGGTTCTTTACTGAGCAATTGTCTTCTGACGTAGCTCACTGCTTCTGCCAGCCTACACTGATTACAGAATGTTGGGAAGGACCTCCAAAGATCATCGAATCCACACATTAACATACATTTTAGGCTGCAGCACCTGCTCAAGGGAAAGCCCTGGTTGGGTGCGTGGTGCTTCGGATGCTGAAGATCCTAATGAAAATGTCAACACCATTTCGATGATTCATTTGAGTCAGTCATTTGTCTGTGCCTCTGAATTACAAGGGAACATGAGGGGAGCATCAAGTGGAGCCAGCAATGTGCCCTTGTGGCCAAGAAGACCAATGGCATCCTGGGGTGGATGAGAAGGGGTGGGGTTAGTAGGTCAAGAGAGGTTCTCCTCCCCCTCTACTCTGCTCTGGTCAGACCTCATCAGGAATATTGTGTTCAGTTCTGGGCCCCTCAGTTGAATAAGGACAGGGAACTGCTTGAAAAAGTCCAGCACAGAGCTACAGAGATGATGAAGGGAGTGGAGCATCTCCCTTATGATGAAAGGCTGAGGGAGCTGGGGCTCTTTAGGCTGGAGGAGACTGGGGGGTGACCTCATGAACGTTTATAAATATGTAAGGGGTGAGTGTCAAGAGGCTGGAGCCAGGCTCTTCTCTCTTATGTCCAGTGATAGGACAAGGGGCAACAGGTGTAAGCTGGAGTATAAGAGGTTCCACAGAAGCATACAGAAAAAACTTTTTTGCTGTGAGGGTGACAGAGCCTGGCACAGGCTGCCCAGAGGGGCTGTGTAGTCTCCTTCTCTGGAGACATTTAAAACCCACCTGGACGTGTTCCTGTGTGACCTGCTCTAGGTGGTCCTGCTCTAGCTGGGGGGTTGGACTGGATGATCTTTCAACATCCCTTCCAACCCTTAACATCCTGTGGTTCTGTATACATGTCTTGTCCTGTTTTGCCAGGGATGTTACCAGGGAGCAGAGGAGCAATGCTCCTGTAGGAATCCACACCTTGGAGAAACCAGGTGGGATCTCAACCACATGCATTGTGTGCTCTGAAAAAATGAATGCAGATAAGTATTATTAAGAAGACTTCACAACACACCTCACAGACAAACCCAGCCTGAGATGAACTTGCCATGCTGGTGTTCCCAGCGGGACTGAAGACAGTCCTGGTCTGGAAGTGCAAAACCAGGGGCAGGGAGGGATGGAAAGCTGGGCTTGCCCAGCTCTACTTCTGTGTAGGCAATATCATGTTTCTCTCAGCAAAACCTTCAGCAAAGGGGACATGAAATCATCCTTTTTCAGGGAGTTACTGAAGATGTTGTGGGAGTATCAGCAAACATCAGCAGGAGTGGAAGAAACCCAGGGAAAGGTCAAAGCAGGATATTACTGCTCTTCCCCTGAAGGGTAAAAAAAAAATATACTGCCATTTCACCCCAGAGGATCAGATGCATTTAAAGGGTAAACATATGCCCATGACAGAAAGAAAAGGCAAGGAAAATATTATAACAAAACACTATTTGCTTTTAAACCACTTTTCACTTTTGCAGAATCCTTTGATATGTTAAGCATGTTTTAGACCCAAAGCCTAAATGAAAAGTCTGGGTCTCTGCTGAATAAAATACATTTCTGAAGTGAAACATTCTTCTTTTGAAAAAAAAAAAAAAAAGAAAAGAAAAAGAAAATAAAAAAAAAAAAAAAAAAAAAAAGAAAAGAAAAAGAAAATATAAAAAGAAACAATCAGAAAAAGAAAACACGGCATTTTTTTTTGACCCAGTAAAAGACCCATCTACTTGCAGATTTTTTTCACTCAATGAAGAACAGGAGATGACAGAGCTCAGTGGAACTCATGGAAGCTTGCTAGGGAATACACAGCACAGGAAAAGCCCAACATATGCATGTGCTTTTTCTTATCTTCACCTCGCACTCTGCTCTGTGAACCTCCAAGTGAACAAAGAGCCCTTTGTTTTGAGGAAACTACTCTAAGACACCTTAGCAGAAGCAGATGGGAAATAATATATTTATTTCATGATCCAGGGTGTGGAAAAAAAATTTCTGTCTTTAGCAAGTGCTTGTGTTATTAAACTATGACAAATGAGGTTGTCAGAGGGTAAATATGGCACAACCTGCTGTTGTGCCTGATAAGAGGTGCCAGTAAAAATGCAGAAAGTTTAAGAAAGAAATAGAAAACTACTTGCCCCCTTATTTACGAACTTAAAGTAATAAGTAAAGTTCCAATCCAAATACTCATGCTGTCAGACTGTGACCTTTTCACAAGAGATTTGCTCTAATTATAGTTAAATTCTACCCCTGGCCATGGGCCCAGCTTTTTAAAACATTTTGCACCGGAGTAACGTTACAAGGGAGAGTAAATCAGCAGGTCTGAATTCCTTCATCCAGACACAATAAGGAATTTCATGGAGCCCTGTGCAACTTGGATGAAAGAAAATTCATCTGATCAAAACTCGTTTCAATGGGATATTACCATTGCATAAAAATAAACACTGCAGTAGGAAAGGTCCTCTGAGATATTGCAGTTGCTGCAGACACACACACACAGAGAACATGAAGCAAGGGCAAGATCCCTGCCCTGAGGATTTCTGCAGCTTTCCCTCTGTCCCTGGGGCTCATTTGACTGTCTAATGGCATCAGACAAATATTCATGAGCCTCTTGCTTTATGACAGTCTTGGTGAATATTCAGATCTGATATCTGGAGTCTCACATCAATGTTTCTAAACCTGGCAGCAAAGGGAAAAGGTTTACGTTTGTCAGCAGAGGCCAGATGAGGTGGAATTATCAGGAAAACAAACCAGCACAACCATTGTGCAACCTCAGTCTCTGAGGTACTTTTAAGGCACAAACCCAGAAGTAGTTCATTATGGTTTTAGTAATAAATTACACCGTTTGTAAAACCTTTCACGTGCACCTTCCTGAACCATACTATCTTTCTAATTAGAACCATTTGGCAGTGGGGAAATATTGCTTGTATCAAATCCCAAGATACTCACATATTCCCCAGTTTTGTAGAGATCCAGTATCTGGATCCCCTGGCTGCTAGACCTGAGGTATCTAATCCAAAATTCTGACTTTGAACCCTTAGAAACTTCACATAGCTACAGTTTACAAGCACATTCCTGTGACTTAGCCTGCTCTATAAAAGCAAGCGTGTTGCTTGGGATAGAACTTCTGCTAAAGCAGAAAATACATTCACAGGGTCAGGATCTCACTTTGCAAAGGTGACAAGACGACAGAACCAAGGCAGTGAAGGTCATCACCCCAGCATCCCAAAGCTTGTGTAATTGTCCCAAACTACCCATGTGATGCAGATCTGTAAAGGAGATGGTGCCACCCCCTTGGAATGAGCAATGTGGTTGGAAACAAGATTTGAGCACGGACCAGATTGTTAAACAGGAACAAAATAAAACCCAATAAAACCAAATTAGTCTAATAGAAAGCAAAAATAACAGGGTAAATAAAACTGCCACGCCATTCACCCATTGACAGAAATGCTCTCTGGTGCTGAGTGAAAACACAAAACTAATAATCGTCTTAGTAGGGGAAGGAATTAAGAAGGATTTTTTTTTGTCTGTTATATTTTCAATTCATATTTCAATTTATATTTCAATATAAAATTAAGTCTGAGGTGCTTATTCAAGTTCTATAATGAGATAATGTAAAGTGCACACAAATTATTTAATTGGTTCAGATTAAACCTTGCTCTAAACTTTATTTATAATTTCACTTCCATAAAGCAAGGATAGAGGTTCTTTTTTTGTGCTAAGTATTCTTCTATCGGGCAGTGAATAAGGTGGTTGGCTTTTGAGAAAACTTGTTTCATATTCTAGTGGGCTGAATGTTTTCTGAAGATATCTATTGCTAATGTCTGTTTTCTCCTCTTTCAACATGTATGAATAAATCTTATCAACAAATTATTTATCTGAAAACAAGCAAATGAATTGGAAGGGCCAGTCTCTAATGTTCCAAGGTTTTCATATCTGTGCAGAGTCAAATCCACTTGGAAATCTTGTTATTAATTATTCATCTGAAAACACATTGCAATAAAAAGATACCAAACAACAAGCTCCCTTTGGTATCTAAAAAAACCCTAACCACAGTGGACACAGGAGAAATTTAAAATGCTATAGCCTCTCCCTCCTCCAGGAGAGTCAGCAAAGTGGTTTCCCTTGGTAAGGACAGGCTGGGCTGATGCTCAAACTTGGGTGTCTCCAGTGTAGATGGCTTCACTCCCAGCAGAGATGGTGGAGAGAAAGACTCACTCATAGGATGAGACTCCTCTCACCACAAGGTAGAGTCCCAAACCCAGACTCAGTTTTAGACATTTACAGGTGTGTGACAAGAATCTCACCATGGGTCAGTAGCCACGAAAACACCCAAATTTGACCACCACTTAGGAAAATACTCTAAGTAACTTAAAATACTGAATCTTATAATTTGCTTGAGGGGTTGTATTCATGTCCATCTCACTTACCATCCAAAATGCATGTTAGCAGGTCTGCTGCCTATGGGGAGATAGATTAAGCCAAAACTGGGGGCAACTAAGGTTTATAGCAGACTCTTGATGGACATCTAAGAGCCAGTGGCACTTTGTAAATGAAAATAATTAAGTCCACATATTACAGTAAATTGGGAGTATTGCAAACACCACTCAGGATGGAGAAATGATTCATTCAAGCCTTGAGAGGATGGATGGATGGGCAGGAAATAACAAAATGAGATTCATCTTGGAAAAGAAAAGAAATTAAAACATCTGGACAAAAGGAAATAATCACAAGCACAGATTTTAGTGGGAGGAAGGAACCTTGCTAATGAAATACTCAGAGACACAGAAACACTTTCTGTGAGGAGGGGAAGTAACTCCTTCCCTTTCCAATCTCTGACAAAATGTCTGTAATATGAAATTAAAAATGTAAAAAGAAAAATTACAAGCTTAAGTGTCCAGAATGACCGCAGTGTTGCTACTGTTCACATAGATATTAAATTACATTTGTACAGTATCAACAAGAGACACTTTTCTTCCCACCACCACAGCCCAAGCCATCTGTGACTCCACAAGACCTCAGTTAAACATTCCTGAAAACTAAAAAGTGGGGAAAAAATTCACAAGGGATTACAGAAAGAAACACAAAAAGCCAACTTCCTGAAAGCCTTTTTTTTTTCTTGAGGAGATCTCCTCCTTGAGGCTTCACATTTAGATGATAAAACATAACCCTGTCCTGCTTCAAGCTGTATCTGTGCACGGTACAACCACTGAGGTACAGAGAGATCAATGTTCACCCCATGGGAAATTCTGAAACTTAGTTTTGTTCCAAAGAAGGACAAAGAGCAGCAAGAGAGATTTTCTGTGACCCGCACAGCTCTGAAAGCTGTGGAGCTGAAATGTTTCATTTGGGTTACTGAAATGTAGGCTTCCATTTGTGTTAAGGGTAATGCACAGGCTGTGAGCAGAGCGCTGGGCGATGTACCCTGGTGTGCCCTCTCCACCTTTTCCTCCAGCAGTCCCTCCCCAGGGCATGGCATTGCAAGAATTTGCAGGATAGCTGCGAACTGAGAGCACAGAGAGCTCACAGACCTCTAACTCTCCACCATGGTATGTGCCACAGATATGTATACTCCTTGCTCTCCAAAGGGAGGAGTTTCAGAACTTCTTGTCATTCCTGGGCTTCTCCTGCCATCTGTTCTCCAGCTTACTGTGCTTCTCTTGCAAATTCCAAGCTTTTCCAGTTAACCTTCCTAAGGATGAGCTAGCAGAGCTCTGCCCTAGCCTGTGTTTGGAGCACTGTCACTGCACATTTGGAGGGGTAGAGCTGTCTCCTGAGCAGGAGCAAGGCTGGTTCTTTTGCCCATTCCTAGAATCATAAAATGGTTTGGGTTGGAAGGGACTTTGAAGATTATTTACTTCCAAACCCACCGCCATGGGCAGAGTCACCTTCCACTAGAGCAGGTTGCTCAAAGCTCTGTCCAACCTGGCTTTGAACATTTCCAGGGAGGGGGCAGGGACTGACCTTCTCTAGCTCCTGCGCAGGGTGGAAATGCTACAGGTGGGGTCCCATTCAATGGTGAGAAGGACCCTGGAAGGCATTTCTTGCACAAGATATTGTGCAGGGTAAAACTGCATCCTGTGAGTGGGGAGCACTGGTTGTTGCAGCAGTTGATGAGAGCTGGGACTTCTCGGGCCCTTGAGTATCTGAGTTGTGTGACCAATGCAGTGAAAAATTATAATCTAATACAGCCATGAGTATTCTGTTTGGAGCATCCTCCATATGTTAATTATTAATAATACAGTTATGAGAAAAGTTCCTGTTCCAGCTCTCTATTAAATAGGATTTACACAGCCATCTGGTGTTCTGTTTAATTCTTTTTTTTTTTTTTAACCCCAATTTGTGTGCCCTACTGTTAATTAAATTACAACTCGTGAAAGAGAAAGGTGCTCTGGCTTTGTGATGGCTATGAACTGAGCCGCTGAGAAAACAAGAGGTGGGCATTCAACATTTGCAATTAAAAGAATACAGCAACAAAAATTCTGACATTTGGAAAGACGGAGAATGAATGTCACCTCCTATAGAGAACTACAGCTTTATACCTAAAGGTAAATGTCAACATATAACACCCCTGCCAGCGTTAAAGGATTACAAGGAAGGAGCGTAGCAGTGCAGACAAAAATGAGAACAGAAAATATGAAGGGGTCTGTAAGGCTGATATACACCAGTGAAGTGGTTTTGTCATGGCCCATCAAAAACTGCATTTTCTCACTAGTATCTGTCCAAGGGAAGAGTCCAAGACAGAGTTGTCCCAACTTCTGTACCTATGGCTCCTCATAGGTAGAAATCACATCCTGGCTTATTGAGAAATGAGAAAGCCTGTCTACCCTTATATTTCCAGTAGCTGATTGAAAATTGCTTAATTTTTTCAAGAAAAGAAAGGAAAAAAAACAACCCCACATTGTTCTGCAGTTCTCAGTCAAGGACATGAGATAAACTCTCACTTAGATGTTGTAAGCCTGCATGAAGAACAGCTGAGAGTAACCTTGACTCAAGAACCTCAAGATCAGTTTTATTTTCTTTCCTTGGGACCAAACGTCCAATTTAGCAACACAAGCCACTTCTTGGTATAATCCACCAGAAATACCCAACCTAAAGAATTTCTCTTGAACCTTAACGCTGCTTTTGATTTTGCCACTTCCATGAGCAGCTGCTGGACTCCACCATGGTGCTGGCTCTCATGCTGATGTGAACAGCTCTACTACAGCATCAGCAGGGTTGCTCTTCCTCCACCCAACCTTCCTCCTCCCTTTGCCCAAGGTCCTGCAGTGCTGGAGGAGAAAGAAACCAGCTCTTGGCTGGAGCACACAAATGCAAAGCACAGCTAAATAATATCAGGGGAGACAGCAGTAAATTTGCAACAATCCCATAATATGGGCTAAAAGTCCACTTCTTGGAGAGAATCCAGGACTCAGTAAACGTTTGAATGTTTGCAAGTTGTTTGGTTTGCTCTTGAGAATCTCTTCCCATTGTAATAATTTTTTTTTTGAGGCATCATGAATCATTAAGACAGCTAATTCAAAGGAAAAAAATGACTCCGGAAAACTTGAACAGAGCACATTAAGTGCAGTTTACCAAGAATCCCGGGGTACAGAGTGATTATTTAGTTCTTTCAGGAAGGGCAGAGAATTAGAGTAATGAGTGGTTTTTAAAGACCACTTTTCAAACTACTGTAATTTTGGATTTTGCTGTGAAACAGGTACAAGCAGAGTTTCTTCATTCTTCAGTGGCCTTCTATATAAATTCCTCCCATTATATTAGAGCCTTAAACTTGCTTCCTTGCCAATATCTCATATGTGCTACTCTCATGTTTTGCAGAAAAAAAAGGGGGGGTGGGGGAAGATACACAAGCAGTCTGGAACTTTTAATGCTTTCTTGAATGACTTTCCAAGGTTTATTGTAAATTTTGTAAATTAGGAAGAAAAGATAATGATCAATTTAAACTGTGTCCTTTCAGTTGAATGGAGAACTGGTTTTACGAGTAGCAAAAGGGTGAGCTAACAGGGAATTCTAACAGGAAATAGTGTAGAGAAAAATCACTTATGGACTGGACAAAAACCTGTTGTAGGTACCAGTTGCTGGTTTACTCGGTAGAGGAGGCAAGAAGGCTTCAGTCCCCTTTTTAACCCTGACCTGTGCACAAGATTTTCCTCCACCAATAGAACGTGATCAATGGAGAGGTGTGTGAACATTCAGGTCAAGGGCAAGTTGCCCCCAGCTTCAAAAATTCTCTCAGAAATGGCTCTCAGCTTCAAAATTCTTCCAACTCTGATTCCTCCTGGTCTCTGTGGCCATTGGCCTTTGAGGGTTGGAGAACTCTATGAGGGCTGTGATCTGGGTGGGCAGATGCAATTGCTCTCCTGGCTGAGAATGGGAGCCCATGATATCTTTCCCAGACTCTGGAAACAAAAATGTGCTAAATTACAGACTGCATCAGCAGCTGTAAAAGTAAAATTATGGATATTAAGTAATAATTTTCAATATAAATTGTTCTCTGTACATTTTTTATCAAAGAAAGTCTACCGTAGGTACTGAAAGTACTAATATGAAAGCATGAATTAAGAAGTTAGTGGTAGAAATAGATTTTCTTTCTTAAACATCAAGTAGAACTTGAAGTTTCTGATGTGAATATAAATATTTAGTCTGGATGCTAACTTAGTGGAAAATCCCTGTAACAACTAATATCTCTTTCATTTTATTTTTCTCAAACCATCCCTGAAGTTGCCTTGTCTAAGAATCTTCTTTCTTTTGAGGAGAAAGAAGGAATACAAAAATACTTCAGGAGCTCTATACTCATTTAAGTAAGAACATCTTGTTTCTCTGGGTTATCTAGAGCTTGCTGAGCTGAAGAATGCACACCTGACCTTCTGAGTGTTGGTGCTAATGACAGAGGTGGGGAACAGGAGTGGTGTGCGTAGTTGTAGTCGATTTATTAGTCCTACCCTGTCAACTAAATTTCCAGGACAAAACAATAAAATAAAATTGCAAACACAACAATTTCTGTGCCATTCCAGTTCCAGAGCACAGTTAAAAAAGTAGAAAGGTCTTTACATCCCTGGAACTGTCCCTGGGTGAGTTACAGCCAGGCACATCTCAGCATCTGGACTTGCCCTGGGCAGGAAGTGCTGCCAGATCAAGGGATGGAGCTTGGGGGTTTGGGCACTGTGGGTGGGATGTCACTTGCTGCACCCGCCTCAGTCTGCCTTTCATGCCTGGGGGGCCACATGTGATCTCGCCTACACCCACAAATCATTTGAAAAAGTCACTTGGGATTTACAGAATCTGACCAAGAATCGATTTAATAAAAATGTATAATAATTCACACCCCTTCTCACCCTTCTCTATCACAGGATTTTCTTAAAATGAAAATAGATTTCAAAGCACAGGGTTTGTATACATAAGCCTAAATATCTCTCAGCTGGGTAAGAAACTTGTACCTGAAATGCACTGCCTGGAGGAAATAATTTCTGTGTTACCATAACACAATCACCTTTTTCTGCAAGTGTGATAAATACCAGTCTGTTATCACACGTCACTGCCAACCACCAAGGCTGTCTATCTGAACGTGGTTCTGCCTCCCACAAATGGAACTATCTTCCTTTCAAGTTAGGAGTTAAATGCTCAGCTTACCCATAGACATAAACTACCTGCTGTAAAGAGTATTCTGAAAAGTGATAACTTGACAGTCAACATGAGGTTGACGAATCCTCACGTTCGTGTTCTGTAATTAGTTTGGCAGGTATTATTGGGGAGCAAGAAGTTGCTGTGATCCAGAACAGATGCTCAGCTTTCCTGGGCATAGGAAAATATTGATACATAAAACAATCAACTGTATAGGGCGCACCACAGATGCTTTAGGTCAGTGTTTATGCATTATGGAAAGGAACACATATAAGCAGTGTAAGAAATGGAGGAAATGTTCCTCTGAAACTTGCTAAGCCAGGATGAACATGCTCAGAGCAGCACAGTAATTAGGAACTATTTCTCCCCAGCTAATGGTCTTGCTATCTAAAGGATAACACAAATATTTAGAAAAACAAAGCGGCAAAATAGTGCAGAAGACTTCATACATTGAAAAGGCTTGAGGTTCTGACCAACTTCATAATTCTCAGACCAGAGGTCACCGGGGACTATTCCTTGCTGAGTTGCCCTCACTGAGTTTTAGATGAGTTCATTTTTTGAAAGAACACCAGAGCAATTTTGGCCTCCTGTTACACCTAAGCAATAGCTTCAATAACTAAACTTGACCCAGCTTGTTGAAAGGCATCTACCTGAAAGTAAACTGAGATGTTACACACAGTATTGCTGATGGAACAATGCAGAGACACAACATCCTAGGAGGAAATATTTGGCTCCATACTATGTGCTCCTGCACGAAAGCAATCCATTTCAAACAAGAGATTTAAGATTCTCTTTAATTAATGGCTTTCATTACAGGAAAAGAACTCCTCTAGCCAGCACAGCAGCATGGTCAAGAGGCAAACTGGAGCAGGTGGTGGGTTTGGGAGAGGAAAGAGAGAGCAGATGGTAGCTTGAAAATTTGGAATGCTCTTCGAGTCCCATAGCAGGAGACCAGTTTCCATCAGTGCATATTGTAGGAGCAATTAATTGGGACCACCCAAGCCTAAGATTTGCCAGGATCAAATTTTCCATTGACACAACACACATCCATAAAGCTGAATGTTTCTTAAAAATACTTCTAGAAGTCATTCAAGGCTTCTTATTTTTCCTTAAAATATACACCTGTTTTGTAGATTTGGGGAAATCTGAACATTTTTGATGGTTCCAAGTGGCTTTGGTGACTAATAAGAGATGTGGATCAGAGCTAAGTGGTCAGGGAGCATTTGAAAGCAGACAGGTGAGGCAAGAAACTTGGTGTGCTGGCTTCGATCAGGCGGCTGAGTGCAGCTATTTCCTCAGTTGAATGAGGAGATTTAATTTGCAGGAAACACAGATGGTTTGGGAATGGTGAGGATCTGGACTAAATGCTCTGTTTTTATAATCTGTGGCCAAAGATGCCCCAGCACCTGCTAGGTTCATCCCTTACCTTCACAGAAATCACAGTGAAGAAGACCCTCAGTTTGGTCCAGTAACAAGTTTTGGTCCCTGCTGAAGTCTTCAGAGATTCTTAGTCATGACTTGCCCTTTGGGCCAGCTATACATCCATGTCTATCATTATAAAATAAATGCCATACCTGCTGTAATATTCCCTTTGAAAATAACCTTCTCCATATGAAAGTATGTGATAAAATGCAAATCAAGCCATAAACCACTAAAATTCTTGGGACAGTCCTTGTCCCATTGAAATCTACCTTTCATTTATTATTTTTTAAGTGACATTAAGGAGGCATAAATTAGATGTGAAGATGTATTGACCAGAGACCTGGAGAAACAGCTTACCTTTTTGACCTCGTATTTAATAGCAAGCTTAATCCTGCTCAGACTTGGCCGGTGGTGCTCAGGACACAAGTGTATGTTGACATCTCCATTCAGAATAGCCTCGACTTCTTCAGTATCTCTGCACAGGTCCAGCACTCCCACGACAAAGTCCTTGCATTGCATAGATAGCTTTCTATAGTCATTCTAAGGGAAAACAGGGGAAAATTAGTTGCTTGTGCCTTTGAAAAATGCACCTCGAATGAACAAACCAAAAAAGCAAGAAAGAGCCATTATGAGCAAGGTCACTTCTGCAAAACTACTGGCTGGCATCGTAAGAAATCACTTGATTTTACCCAGGATGTAACTGGCTTTCACAAATAGGCGTGAACTCCTCCAGACTTAATCAGCAATGTTTCTCTCAGCAGCACAGTTTACATTACAATAGAGCACGCTTTACAGAACAAGCAATTTATAAGCAATTATAAATTATAATAAATTACTAGCAGTTTATAGGGAAATCTTGATTTTAAGCAATCGCTTCATCTCTCCTCTCTGTGTAGTTTATCTTCTGGGACTGTGAAAAGAGAGCCAAACAAAAGTCCTGCTAACAAGTTAGAATTTACAGCACATTTTACAATCTACATTCCTTGCTAGCAATTCTTTCATTAGTAACACTCAAGGAGAGTACAACCAAGCTGGAGCATCATGCAGATGTGTTCAAATGAATTACACAGTTAAAATACCAATTTCAGGTTCAAATTCATTACCTAAGACTTTGTTTAAACAGTCCCAAAAGGGCATCCAGAGGATTATTTTTGACATAACGCCTCTCCAGGCAATGGGACTTCAGAAACTCAACATGATTTCCTATGAAATAATTTCACCTTGAAAATCCAAATTACACTTAGGGGAAGAGAAATAGTAGGTAGCTGACTTGACAGAGAAATAGAAAAGCAATTTCACTGCCTTAAATTAAATTGTGGTTGATTTTCACATGCTGACACTTAAAAAAAAGTGCCACCCCTGAGTAAATGCCATAAATTAGAACACAGTTAAGGCTATCATTAATATCCTAACAAAATGATAACGTGAAAGACTCAATGCAACAGATAGAAATAATAAGCATACGACAAGCTCTTACTGACTTGAGAGATCTTTTCAAATTAGGTTTGATGAGTTAATTAAATTCAGCAGCTTATCTAATTAAGCCAGCAGCCAAAAAAAGAAGATAGTCAAACCTGGCTTTGATGAAGTGATAAGGGTAACCTGGTTTTGTACTCTTATATTTTCTAAGTTATTAATTCTAACACTTACACATAGCAATATATCACCCTTCCTTGTTAGGCAAAGATCTCAAAGCCCTATGCAAACATTTATTGATTATGTAGAACAGCACTGTCTGAAATGTGATGTTATTAGAGGTGGCTAAATTTATTTGGGCAGTTTTTCCCCTTCAGAACTGAGATACTCTTGGTAATGAATATTTTTTAAGTCAGTTGGTTTAATGACTTTGTCATAGGTTGAAATTGCTCCTAATGTGTGTATGTGCCAACTTTGCTTGGTGTCCTGGATGCTGAAGACTATGAAGAGCTGCTTTACTCAGCACAGAAAAATTTAACAATTGCAGGGAACCAGAAAGCTCTTCAGGGCTGAGATTAGAGTGTTCTCAGAGAAAAGGGAAGATGCCATAGGTGTTTACAAGAAGGGGCTGAGGAGTCTCCTTCTCTGGAGACTTTCTAGACCTGTCTGGATGCATTTCTGCATGACCTGCTCTAGTTGTGTCCTGCTCTGGCAGGGGGGTTGGACTCGATGATCTTTGGAGGTCCCTTCCAACCCCTAACATTCTGTGATTCCCTTACATGTCAAAGAGGTTGAAATTTGGGTTTAGCTTTTGCCCCTTCAGTGCTGTAATCAGAATGCCTGCTCTAATTGGAGCGTTCATAAAGGGAGATCAGCAAGAACTTCAAATCTCTGTTAAAAGGACACACAGAGTAAGAACAAGCAGATGTTTATCTCTGGTAGAGCAGGTGCATGCCACATTGCAGAAACTGGGAAGACTTCTATAAAGGTGCCAATTTAGAGCACTAAGATTTAAGATGCCCTCAAGGTTCAGGCAGAAAATGATTGTATATTTGCATCTAAATCTATTACCAAAGTATTTTGTGGAGATAGGGTTTGTAGAGTGAATGTTGTCAAATATGGAGTGAAGTGAGGTCTGAAATGTAAATGAAAGACAGATTGTACTTTGTGGATTCAAAGTGCTCCTCTCTAATCAATTCCGTGCTTTAATCTTCACACCACCAAGATGAATTTCAATAAATATAAAGCTTGTCTGTTCACTAAGAGATGCCCAAATAAAAACATCAGCCTTGAAGTACCTACAGAAATTGTGACAGACAGCAAATCTGAAAATAGATGTAAGCTGGGCATGAAACACCAAGTACCACAGGAAATGGAGACATTTAATTAGCCTGGAAGGTTTTAATAAAACAAGAGTGTGAACTCTGCTAAACTTTAATACCATTCTCTATGTACTCTTTGCAAAGTTCACAAGCTTATCTCTCACCCAGAACATTTCAGGTAATTCCCATCACCATCTCCACGTCATCAGAACAACTAGTATATTTTATTTTCTTAAGGAAATCAGTTTAGTTAGCAACTAGGAAAGTGCTTCTAAAGCAACTGTAAATGGCAGGCTCCCAGCTGGCAAACTCCATCAAGACTCAACTTTATTCACATCTCCAAGCCTAATGTTTTTACTGCTTCTGTACATTTGCAGACACTATGAGTGATTTTTTTCTGTCCAGTGTTATTTGCTCCAATATTTAAGTAGGCACAAGCAGCAAAACAATCTACCCAAGATACGGACTGTATAAAGAATAAATAAAATAAATAAATAAAATAAAATAAAAATAAAATTAAAATTATAACAAAGTAAAATAAAGTAAAATAAAATTTGCATAAAATTAACATAAATTATATTAAAATAAAAACCTTACAGCAAATCTGCAGCCAGGCAGGCGAGTAGGTTGCTGCTCTCAGGAAGTTTTGCCTCTGTGTTAAGACAAGCCCTCAGTGATCACTGAGCCTGCTGATGATCCCTTTCAGAAAAGCATTTGTCACTTTTGTTCTAGCTTCCTTAATGTTCACAGTCTGCACAGAAAATCCTGTTCAGTCTGACAATGAGATCACAGCCACCCAGTGACTCTCCTCATGTCTTTCCCTTTGCAAGCACAGGTTATTGACTATCTTTACTAAAAACTGAGATTAGGAGGAGACTGACAGCCAAGCTTCTCCTGACCCTGGCTTGCATAATGTAGCATTGATGACGCAAGCAGAAGCCACCTACTTGCATCTAAAACACCAAATTGCAAATCATGACACATGAGAAAAAACTCAAGAGAGCCAAGAAGATTTACAAGCAGCGTGGAAGCTAGAGTGGGGTCTAAATTGCCTGTATTTCACACATTTGGAAGCATCTGAGACCCTGTACACTCAGCACATCCGAGTGCTCTGGCAGTGGCGGGGCTCGCTTTTGCATAGGAAGGCTGGAGCTCCAGGGCAAGGGTTAGAGAGGGGTGGAAGAGTCAGGAGGAGGAGGTAAAGGAGAACCAGAACACATTCCAGTTACTTTTTGTTATCCCAGGGTTTTTGAGGATCAGAGACCTGAGGACTCTTGGTGACTCTGCCAGGAGACAGAGGGGCAGATGGTCACTGTGTCTTGAGGTGCAAAGGGTCACTCTCCTCTTCCCCACCACCTCTCCCCGGTGGGTTCAACCCCCAATCCATACACTCCATGGCCTTTCTGGTCTAAATACATTTCAGGAAGAACCCTCCTGGTTGCAAGTCTGGCCAGGCAGTGGGGCTGGAAGTGGGAGTCCTCCCTCCCACCTCAACAAGAAACTCATGGCTGGAGACACAAACCCCAGCTCAGTCCCCTTGGCAATGCTGACACAGGCAATGACAGTATCCCAAACCTTACTACTCCAACTAGCTACCACGTTAGAGAAGTCTGAGGATTACAGGTTTCATAAAACAGATGGATCTTTACAGTAATGAAAACCACAAATCATACATCAGGGATGCTGGGGCCTCATCCCGACAAGTTGACCGCTGTCAAGCCTCAGGGAGGATGATGAAGGATACAACCAAGTCCACAAGAGAGCCAGTCTGCTTCAAATAACACATGGAACAGTATTTTATTTTCTATAGACAGTGAGCAGAGAGGGATCAGGGTAACGCTTGAGAATGTTACAATATAATTTTTTTAAAACTAGAGCATAATAAAAGGATTCTAAATTAGCCATTTCCTGCTTCTTCTAACACTGTTGTGCACGTGGAGTTAAAAATGTCTAATTTTGCTGTTTTGAAAAGGCTGATGGTACTTGTCATTCACTGCAATTTCTCTGAGTACCCTATTATTATCTGTTGATTATGTTCTAAATGAACTCTGTCATGTCTCCACATCTGTTCAACACCACCCAGATTTCTTCAGAAAAGAGCTGTTTCAGGTCAGAGGGATGCAGTCTGAGTAAAAAGTTAAGTGAAATGAGAAAAATTAAAACCAGCAACCTATCTTGGATAGTTAATTAAAACAAAAAAAAAAAATTCCAATGAAAACCCTACTATTTTAGAATCAATCACAGTCAAGGATTGAAAAGGAACTTAATTCACGGGAGCCTACCTCTGAAACGCCAGCATTGCAGGTGCATTTTGGACAGCACATAGACACTTCTGGCCTTGATGCTGCAGCACATAGTGAGCAGGTCTGAGATTTGCTGAAGCCCTCGGTGCAGATGAGCTCTCCCCAGGAACTGGAGTGGGGCCAGTGGTTCAGCAATGAAGATCAAACAACTTTATATGCAATTACAAACTACCTTCCCAGTCCCAGATTCAGAAACACAGTTGGGTTTATGTTTTTAAGTCTTTCTGATGCTGACAAACTACTTGCCAGCATGTGTTACAGTGAATCACCAAAGCAATCTTTTCTTGGGCTTCAGGAATTCTGAAGTGGGGTTTGTCAATCAATTTGCAGGCATTGTTTTGGTTGTATTTGTTGTAGATTAGTCACTGCTCAGCTCTTACTGGAAATGGGGCCACCGACCCACAGGCCAGTGCATGGCACACCAGTAGAGAACAACCTATACAAGTGCACTATTCATCAAAATCACTCCCTGTGTCATCATTTAGGACATTTAATTAAATTCACCCTCATAATTGCTTCCAAATAACATCGTGAAGAGCAGAACAGGAACCTCACAGTTTTACTGCTATCCCCTTTATACAAGTAATTGTTCTGTTAGCCTGGCACTAAAGCTTCAGGGTCAGGCTGCTGCTCAGAAAAACTAGTATCATAGATGAGTTTCCCTTTGAATATGTAACCACATACCTGACTCAGAATGATTTCATCTACAGACCTTTTTCTGGGGGGAGGGCAAGGCAACCTAATGCTGCTTATCTACACTTTTTAAATATATTTTTTTCCTAAATAAAAGGAGGAAAAGGGGAGCAAACACAGGATGATGGCTACGTATTAAGGCCACCATTTCTCAAGGGCTGTGCCCATGGTATATTATCTATTCTAAGTCTGCACCACTGGAATTTGAAGGCTTTCACACAAATCCAAGACTTTTGAAACTAATGGACATGAACATTCAGCGTCAGTGACTGGGGCTATCGCAGCACCAGAAAGCCTCAGCGTGCTCTCAGTGCGTTCACAGATTGACTGCATGGCACAAATCTGATGCATTCAACCTCCTGTCTGTGAGCAGTGCAGGAGCTGGGTACTCGGCAGCAAATCTGGCATTTCTGGGTAGCATTAAACGTGCTGTGCACATGAAAGCTGTAGCTACATTGCACAGAGCCTCTTTTTATGTCTCCTTGAAGCCCTTGGCTCTTTGTGTTTAATCTACATCACACACACACACATATATATCACAGGGAGAAATGTTGTGTTGCTTAGATTAGCATTTTGAGAAGCAGCAGTGGGGGAGGCAGGGGTGGAAAAAAAAGGAAAAGTAATTCTGTAAACATGAACAGAAAACTCCCTGTAATAAAAACACTTGTAGCAAGAAAACAAAGGTGAGAGAGAGGGGGACAGAAAGCCAGTAATGCTACATGCTAGATTGGAAATGAAATTTTTAAATAAACCATCATGTCAAATATTCAAAATGCTTATAAATATTTACCAATTAGATATCACATGAAATATGCACAAGCCAATGTAGAAGCTGTTGGACAAATTTCCTTCTGGGTATTTACATTGCTTGTGACTGGCCATATGTTTAGGAATAAAAAAAGGCCTGTGGGAGGGATGGAGCTGAGAGGAGATGCTAAGAGAGAGCCCTGCACTGAATCTTCTCATGTAACCATGTTACCTTCTGAAGTGCACTGAGCACCCCTTCCAAAGAGCTCTTGTCAGCTGTGCACATAACTGCTGATGCTTTTGAATACAGTTGAGTACATTTTTATTGTTTCCTGACTAAATGCTTACATGGGTAGACTATGCCAAGACTGTATAGTTAATTTGCCAGAAAGCACAACCTCAAGTTAGTTTATGTTGTCTTGCTTCTTAGGTGGCAGCACATCAGTGATTTTTTTGGAGCTTTGGGTGTACTGTGTCATAGTCAGTGGGCATGTTTCTGAACAGAAAGCCAAGTGCTCATTTAAGACATTTCACTACTCGGGTGCACATTACTAAACATGTCTGGAGGTAGCAACAGATGCCACTGGTTCATTTTTTCAGTGATACAGATCTTGAGTTCTTCACCCCCATGGAGCATAATGTAATAAGCAATTTCTTCAAATACAAGAGAGTTTGACATTTCAAAAGGGTGTCTCTTGCTTTCTGAGCAATTTGGACCTTTCTAAATGGATCCAAGATAAACATGGCAACAGTTTCCTCTCTGAAGAGGGCCAGGATGCAGCATGGTGGAGCAGAGGGGCAGTGCCTCCAGGCAAAGGGTGATTTCAAATCCTGTGAGGGAGTGTCAGGAGACACCAAGAGATATGTCCAATAACAGAGCCCAAGGACAAAACAGACACTGATGTCTGTTTGGACTTTACTTTAGGCCAAAGAAATCCAGAAAACAATGGCATGTTTTGACTGAGGACCAAAAATTCTGTGGCTTTCAATGAACCATGAAAATAACATCCCTTGCATCACTACAAGGATTTCACTGGCAGTTGCACTGACTGAATTACCATCAGAGTTTGGGGTTTTTTTGTCCCTCTTTTTTCTCCTCAATAGGTTAGGCTTTCTAACTGCAATTCATCTCTTCTTATGCACTGCAGAAGCTGATCTCTGACAGCACATTCCTTCAACAAGAGGACAAAGCAGAAAGAAATCAATCAAAGCACACACTTTGAATACCACCTAATATTTATTGAGTGGTAGATATATCAAGTCCTTAAAGAAGCTAGACAAGATGGTGTTAATGGTTGCTGTGGTGGAGTTACAAAATCCCTTAAAATTTGTTACTGTGCTATTGGAGCATCCTTTACAGGTCTCCAGGAATACCTGTAGCCTTCAAAATTAATATGCCAAGAGCTTTAAAGTGGGAATTGTCCAAAGCAGCAGAAAAGCTAGGTTTGCACCTCCTGGTTTTGGTTCTACTCTTTGTTCTCTCGCTGTTACGTATCTACAAACTTGAGCAAAAATTCCTTCTGGGAAATTGTTCAGTTTTGTGACAAACTCAGCTTCTGTGGGACCAAAACCAAGGAGTATATTTTGCAAGCTCCTTCAATCAATAAAAACATTGGAAAATGCAAAATACTTCACTTTGATAATGCCTTCAAACAGTTCTATTTTTTTTTCTTTTTTTAATCTTAAATTATGTATGTATGATTTTGGAAAGTAAATTCACAGAATCCTAGGAGAAAGCTAAGGACCGAGACTCAACACAGTTCACGACTCTTTAGCCAAAGTTTTAGATTCCCTAGCACAAGAAGTTTCAGAATCAGTCCACTGTCAACTCTTTTTACTACTTACATTGAATTTCTTCTATTTGAAACTTAGTTTCTTGTACATGTGAACCTTCTCTACACTGAAACTAGTGGATCACCTGACTTAAAGTTCTCACCTTGAACAGAGTACAATCTTTTTTTAATACACATCAAAGAAGTTGTCATAAGAACACTCCATCCCTTCGACTCCTTTCCCATGTCACCTTCCTGACAAGTACCATTACTGAGCATCTCTGTAGCACGCACGTGTGCAGAACCATCAACGCAGAACTAACATCCCGTTCCAAGTCTCTGAAGATATTTAAATACACTTAGGACAGAAATCACATTAGTTGTCAATAATTTTAAAATTCAAGTATTTAAAACTTGAGGGTTGGCAGAGCAGCTTTTCAGCATAAGAAGGTATTTGGTGCTTGATCTTTCATATCATCTCAGCTGGTTTTCAAACCCACGTCACAAATAAGCCACTTGTTTAAGTACGAGGTGGGGTTCTTTAACCTTCTTGCAGATTTTCCCAAGCTATGCTGAAACACCTGCTTTCAGAAGATAAACAACTGTGTCCCTGGATGTCACATAAACAGGGTGGGATACACAGAGGGATTTACTAAATGCTCTGATGTGCAAAACACAGGGAATACACGTGTTTAGTGAAGGGTCACTCTTCCTCTGTCCTGCCAGAAGCTCCTCTTTATTAAACACAAACTACACATTTCAGAATAATACTCTGCTAAGTCTTCGGTGAAGAAGAATCTAAGATCTGTTAACATCAGCAGTAAAATCAAGCTCATGATGATGCAGTGCAAGACTCCAAATCCCTCTCCATTATTTTCAAATATCTTCTTTCTCCTTGTGTGGGAAAATGATGCTGAAAAACTGTTTTTCTTATTTATATAAAAAAAAGCAGAGGCCCCTTGCATTAGAGGCGACTTTATCTCAACCTTACTTTTATCATCACGCATAAATAATTCCTCTTTTACCCCCAGATGTATTCTACAAGGCCAAGGGTCCAATGCATTGTTGGGGTTAAGTTCTTTGTCTTGCCACCTATTCTGTTTTCAGTGGGCACTTAGACATGAGATGACGAGTAGCAAATCTGCAGCTCTGATGTGATAGGTATTTCACAGCACAAAAGTTACCTCGGGGCCAAGCTCCTCATTTCACATGCCATCCCTATTTTTTCTCTCTGGCACTGTCCTATGTTTACTACATTCCTGATCTACCTGTTACAAGCTCCACTGGGGAAGAGCCACATTTCCTACACAATTTGAGACTAAATAGTTTCCCTGTGCTAAATGTATTAGCTGCTCTCCTTCAACTGTGTTGCTCTTTTCAGCTCAGCTGCTTGAAACCCTTATGTTTCCTGACAACTAGTTGTGAAAAACAGGGAGAGAATAATGGATTTAAATTTAAAGCAATTGTTTGCTTATCACACCTACATTTATCCCCTAAGCTGAGCTAAGCACCTTCAGCTTGCTTAAGGAACACTTATGTTCAAAGGTGCTATGAGTCCCATGGGAATTTTGGATACAAACTGTGCCTGGATATCAGGAGAAAAGAGTCCTACTAAATCCAGCCTGAAAGTGAATTCTGGCTTAACTGAGAGCCATGATGAAACTCACATCAGTAACTAAAATGACCACATCTTTCAGATATCAAACAGCCAACTACCACAGTTCCCAATGTCCAGTAACAACAGCTGCTTGGAAAACCAGTCACAAGCATCAGAGTGGATAAAATTCTGGTCCCCACAGCACCTAAGCAGCAAATGAACACTTCAGAAGAGTGTGATCCCAGCTGCAGAATCCTGGCACAGAGCACTCTTGACCATATGGACATCATCTTCTCTCTAAGAAAAGCAGACTTAGAAGTGATGCTGCAGTACTTTCTTAAGCAGAAATACGAGTATAAAAAAGTGTTACATTTCTCTGTTCTGGATTGAATCCAGATCCTGGGGCTTGGATAGTGACAGTGAAATGACACACTTGGCAATGAGCAATCTCCACACTGCACCAGTGTAAAGTTCCCTGCAACAAACGATATTCCAGGAAATTTTCATTTTTGATCATGTAAATACCAAAAAACCCATATGACTCTGAAGTACCTAGCATTGTTCTGTAGCAATGTAAAATTGTTTGTATACCATTCCTGCTTATCCACAATCCAGTGGATAGTCTGCCTTGATACACTGAGGATGAGTTCATTCTAATTATCTACACTAACAACAATTAACAACACAATGAGGAATTAACTAAACCTCTTCCCATCTGCATCCTCTTTAATGGCGAACCTGAGATTCTCAGGATGTGTTACTTTGTTTACATTCATTAATACAGCATTAATTCCCTACTGTGCCTTGGATAAATGTACCTGACTCCATTCTCCCATCTGCTGATCTAAGGGTTATGATTCTATTCAGCAATGGTCCTAATTAGGCTCATTTGTAGCTCCAGTAGATATCTTTGCCCAATGTGAATAATGAGCATCAGTCTACGGAAACCGGTAATCTTGCTCATTTTCCTATTGAAAATAGAAAATTCCCTAAAAATTATTCCCTAAAATCCAATGGATCGCATCTTGGATTAAGAGATCCATCACAGCAAACTGATTGATCAGCAGTTTTGTTAGTGCGGGGGATTTATGATCTACCACAACCTTTCCCAATTATCTGGGCTATCCCACAGAACTTTACCTTTTCCCCCTCCCGTGCCTAAGCAGTAAAGGGGGGGACAAACTCTTCCGTGCCACCTCTCAATCCAAAAATTCCCTAAAATCCAACATTAGCCGAGTGCTTGGGCATTTGGTGTTACTGATGGAACACAAACTTACCAATATTGTATTGGACTGGTATTGCACTAGCGATAACATCATTTTCCATCTGTTTTCCTCACCAATAATTTGACTTTTTCTTAAAAAAAAAAAAATTAAAAAATCTTCATTTTTGGCACTTTAAAGTATCCCCCCTCTTGTGACCATTTATTAGAGAAAGAGGAAAGGTAATTGTATTACTATATAGTTTTATATCAGCAAGTGCTCTGAGAAAATTTTCTAGGATGAATGGGGAGTGTGCAGCTAGGGCAAGCTCAAAGTCATGCAAGCTCTGTACTGACTGCAGAGGATCCAGTGATGAGGATGGAAAAGGCCAACACGTCTCTCCTTTCAAAACACCAGACTGAATACCAGGACTCACTTTGTCTTGCACGCTCAGTGGGCAAGAAAGGAAAACACTCTGTCAACTATGCACAGGCAACTGGCCAAATCATTCCCCTTATTTATCACAGTGCTACGAGCAGCTGGCAGCAAACCTGACAGAGAAACACGAGCGGCTCCTCCGTGGAGCAGCAGTGGCTGAGCACGGTCCCGGGTGGTTTGGCGCTGCCACAGCAGCTTCCATCTGTCTGCATGAACAGAAAGTCCCCTGGCACGGGGGCTGGGCAGCTGTCAGAGCAGTGAGAGGTGGCACAGAGGAGTTTGTCTCCGTTTTATTGCTTAGAGCCTGGAGGGGGAAAAGGTAAATTTCTGTGGGATAGCCCAGATGGTTGGGAAAGGCTGTGGTAGAGCAGAAATCCCCCCTACTGACACAACTGCTGATCGATCAGTTTGCTGTGATCAATCTCTTAATCCAAGATGTGATCTGTTATTCCTCATTCGTACAGAGAGAGGAATCCCATGAGCAGTGGTCAGCCTTGGACCAGACCCACCGGTTAGTCCAGCGCTTTCACTGTACATATTCCTTTCAAAGGATGAGGATAAAATCATGGTTTCAGCAAACCCAAAGAAGATATGATGGTCAAATGAGCCGTGATGCTGCCAACTACTGAGGCTTTTCTCCCATGTTAAAGCTGTTATAAACCACAAAATATGAAATTAATAACATTGCAGTAAGCTGAAGTTTTTATGTTTAATTACATCCTAAAAGTGTTTCTAAATGATGTGCTGCCTGTCTGCTGGGTTTATGACAGTCAGTATATCTGTTAGAATCATCCTTCTAAGCATTTGTAGTCCAAAAGCTGTTGTAGATGACAAAGGACTAACACAACGCAGGGAAATCATCTTAATTCCTAAAATCAAAGTCATGTCTAAAACCAAACTATTTTCTTAACTCCTTGACTCTGAGAAGTAGAAACAGGATGAGAAAGAGATATCGCAGCAGCACTTTCACTAAAAGAGCTCCCAAAAGCCAGCTAAATGCCATGTAAATCTTCCCACCAGCTGCCTACTGTCCTTTACTCAGCTACTTGTGGTGTATATGACACCACAACACACATGGGTACTATCTTCATTTAATTTAACCTTATTTCACTTGTATTTATACCACAAGAGCCTTAACTGAATGTAACTTGGTATTTAACCTCTTCTTCATACAAATCCCTTCCACACACAACACACTATCTCAAAACATCAGTTGTTTTTTCCTTCTACATAGTCAAAGCACTCTGCATTCCTGATTAGCGTTACAAGCTTTATTATGCTTTACCCTGACTACAAAATATTCAGAGGTTACCTGTATCAAAGGTAAAAGACTCTCCCCCTCATATCCACTATCAAAAGCTCAGGTTCAAGAAGGATGAAAAGGAGAGCTCTCAACTCTAAAACCTTCTCCCCCGATTCATTTTCTTCTGAATATATTCAATATGTTCAATGTTACTCTACATAATATGTCACATGCACAAATATATTTCCTGAGAATCATGGCTCAGTAAAAGTTGTTGCCACCAGGCCTTGTCAGTTCAGAGTAATTTATAAAAGTCACCTTACATAACAAAAATTAACTTCTAAATTCCTCATCATACCCAGGATTTAAGAACTATATGGAAAATCTTAGACTTAATATAATCACTAGAGCAGGCTACAAGAGGAAATAAAATAGAAGCCATCAGCCATTTATGCAGAGAGAAAGCACATTGATAGCCCCAGTGAAACCCAGTTACTGGATTGTTGAGGCTTCAGACTCAGAAATTTAAGATCAGAAGTTTCTCTCAGGGGAGGAGCAAACATGTTAATATTTCTGGGTTTCCTCCTTTCCTTAGAGATTTCTCCCAGGATTATTTCTGTGTAAAGGATTTAACTCTGCCCAACACCCTCAACATCTCCTGCCCTTCAGGTCCTTTTAAAACATGTCCATTAGTAGGGATTTTTCAACTGGACTGAAATGCACTCTGGATGGAGGATGGGCTGTCTATTTGTAAGGAAATACAGAAACCCCAGGAGCAATATTACCTTAAAGCAACTGAAATGTGCTCAGTTCCAACCAGTCCCAGATTTTGCCCTTACCTCTCTACCTGGCTAAGATGTTGCATTGTTTGGCTTAAAATTTATCTACATGGAATATCTTCTGAAATGCTTGAGGGTGGTGAGGCAGCTGCTGTGCTCCTTCATTACCTGAATCATTTCCACTCTTCTCCCTTTCTCACCCAGTTTGTCAACACACCCCTTGTCTCCCATTAATGATTAAAAAGGAATTCCATGTTACTCCATATTTTTATGACCACGCCTATTGCTCAGTCCTGCTCTAGCCTTAGGGTTGTTAAGTGCAATCAAGCTGGCAACAGCAAGTTGTAAGTGCTGCAGCTGCAATGCTGTTCATCCTTAACTGAGTAGGACTAGAAATTACTTCCCAAGGAGCTGTAAAGGGTAATGAACATCACACTGATGGTGTGCAAATGGGCACTGGCAAAAGTCTCACTGCGGTAGCTTCATGGGAAACAAAAGTATCTCAGCTGTACTCCCTGGAAGATTCAAAACATTTCCAGGGTTGTTTCCGTCTCGCCATCTCCAAATGCTGTAAGTTTCCTCCAAATAATTTTTTGAGAGGATCAAAACCCTTAAGGTGTTGATTAAAACATTAAATTTTCTTACACTGGTGCATTGTCTCTGATTTGATGTAAGAGTCTATTTTTCCCCTCTGCACTTTCAGAAGACAAACATGGGCTTGTTCCTCTAGGAAAGCCAAGAGGCCATTTTCCTGTAGAAACTATTTTGTCAGCTTTTGAAAAGCTTTTCTTTTTCTTTTTTTTTTTTTTTTGTCCAAAGTTAGTTGGAAGATTTTAACAACAGCATCACTCAATCATCCCTAAAGCAGATTAAATGACCTCTGTAGGCAGTGGCCAGGATCCTATTTCAGGTGACTTCTCCATGACTAGCACTGTCACTAGTTACAACCTTCATGAATAATGGTCTTATTTTTTCCAGGTGCAGGTGTGGGACTGTAGATGGCTGAGTTATACCCTTCCCTATGAATCACAGCACCTACTACTCTGCTTTACTGTGAACAGACATAGACGGATACTAACGTACCTTCACATTTGCAGATACAAGTATATATTTTCAAGACAGCTCCAGGCATCACAGCTTTGGCATCGGTTCTAAACTACTCTGAAAAGCTTTAGAGATTTTCTTCTCATGCAACATTTTAAAAACCATTTTCCTTGGGCAGTGTGCCAGGCACAAAATGGTTTAATCACAGAACGGGAGTAGAAAGAGCACTTGTAACAACAGCCCTCAAAATATAGAGGGTGTTTCTTAATTTATAAACATTTTAAAAGAACAATAGAAGAGTCAGGAATTTGGTGGGCTTTTTAGGGTCGGAAGGGTTCTCTACATCCATTTGCCACACTCTCTGCTACACATCCGTGCAAAACGTATCTGCAATTAATTAATTTAGCTCTCATGATGAACTCAATGCAGCATCTATTATTAGTGGATTCGTCCCTGAAAAAGAACAGCATGGAGAATGAGTTCCTCATGTACCGAGTGAGTCCCACTCAGTGAGCCAAACACAAATTTCACTACAAGGCTTAAATATATTCTCCTTCTCCCAGGGTATTTCCATGATCATTTTTTAATTTCCTCTCTTATTTTAATACCTAATCTGTTCCAACAAGAAGTCAAGATTTTAATAATAGGAAATTTGTTTTTCTGCTTTACTGGGATTTGATTCTTTCCTGTATTATGAGTTGGGTAATTGCTGGTACCTGCTTATATATTTGCTTTGCACAAGTGAAAATTGAAAGAAAAAAAAAAAAAGACTGCAGCCAAATAGTCATGTTTTCAAGGCAGTAGAGAAAATTGGCTGGGGGGGAACACCACTTTTTTAAGGCACCAAACTACATCTCTGACCCCATCTCTAAGAAAAAAAAAGAAATAGTGTTCTCATTAAAGACTGACCTGGAAAAGTTCATATCCAAAAGACTTGAAAAGAAAAAAAGACTATAGATTACCAATGTATCTTTAGAAACAGCAGCTTGCCTCACGTTTGCAGAAGCGCACAACTCTTTTGCCTGTGCACTGGCAGGGTAAATATATTTAGCAATGTATACGTTGTTGTTCTTTCTCAAGTACCATGCATATTTAGGTAAAAAAAAAAAAAAAAAATCAAAACATGAGTCCCCCTTTTCACTTTGAATATTGAGATGGCTTCAAAAGCAGCAGGAACCTCCCTCAGATTAGCCAAAGGTACCGAAGGAGCACAGAGACACCAGGAGAAGCAGAGAACAAGCTAATTAGAACACAATCTGTGACACAAAGTGTCTGAAAGGGATATTCTGACCCAGGCACATCAAAGCCCAGTGTCATCACGTATTAATCTGGGGGAAAGCCAAATAACCCAGTGGCCTGCTCTCTCAAATAGAAATTCAGCAAGGAGAGTCAGAAGAGGTAGCAGAGCAAAGGGATGCAATGGAAAGACACTGTTTTTACTCCCAAGCAGCTGCTTTTTGGAGTAGTTTTCAGAAAATCCCCAGGAGGAGAAACAGCAGTTGCTTCACAAATGTTTACAGGACCTGCTGTGAGAGACAATCACTTGTGAACAGTGACTGTTCATATACTCAAAAGAATTTATAATGGTGATGCTTAAAAAAAAAAAACAAAAAAACCCAGGTAAGACTGATGATACTTGTGAAGGAGAAAACAAAACCAGAGATAAAGCCACAAATACTGGGGAAAATGTACAAGGCCATGTCTTTTAAGAAGTTAAAGCAAAGCACATCCTGTGAAGTTAACAACTTGTATTTAGGTAGAAAAAAAGATGGGTCTGACTTACTGAGGCTGTGTCACAGGAATGCCAGATCATCCCTAACAGATACAAGTCACTGAGGCTCCAGGGCTGCTCTTCCACTCTTTCAGCATCCTGGGAATTTAGGGATTCGAGCCTTAGGTATTTTATGTTACTGCAGCCCCAATGACACAACAAACAGTTCCTAGCAGGCACATCTCTGTAGGCATCTACACACTCAACTTGCAGCCACACAAGCCATCACTCCCCACAAACAGCATAGCAACCAGTTGCAAGCCAGCAGCCAGCAGAGCCTGGGCATGATGCTGACTTCACACAAAAGCAGGCTCACAGCGAGGTGCTGCTTTTGGATGCCAGCATTTTTCTTGAGAGAAAGGACAACAATTAACAGAAAAGTGACGGCAAGAGGCATTAAATTGAGAAAGAAAACCTGTTACACTGTGGTAAATGATCTGACAATGTTGGTAGGGTTGTTAAACAAAGACCCCGCACCATATGTCTTCCAGGTGGTGGTTTTGATCATGCCTTCCGTAACATTTTAATCAAACAGGAGCTGAGGTCTTATTTGCCACTTATGGTTGGTGAGATCTTTTCATAGTCTCCTTTGCAATTCTATAATTTAATTTGTCTGGATTGCTAAACTGTCTGATTCTCTTAATCACAAACATGTTTCCTGACATACAAAAGCATGTCATCTAATTTGATAGCATGCACGACTGCAAAAGCGACCTGGGTTAGAGTGGGATCTCACCAGAAACAAGTGCACAGTCACAGCTTTAAAAAGAGTGAACAGAGCAACTATTCTGTGTTTCACTCACCCTGTCCAGGACATGGAGAATAATATTAAGTCTAATACTGCTGTTAAAGACAGTTGCAAGAGCATTTCAGGCAGATTGTTTGCTAGAAATGTCATCTCCTGAGGGGTTTGGTGGACCTACAAGAACGATTTGGTTGACTCTGTTTCTAATATTCCTGTCTTAGAAATGAATCCCCTGGCTGGGGACAGCTGTTATCTGTGAAAACATCTGCATATGGTTTCACACCAGAGTGACATGGGGAAGATTGATTTCTCTGGACCACAGAGGAGAACAATTCTCATCAGCCTTTCTCATGGGTGATGACTTGCTCCTATGGACAAATCCTGTCTATTTTACTCATACTGGAAGTGACATCAAGCTTATTTACATGAGCAAAACAAACTGGTACATGAGAGGATTATTTGCTTTATGATGCAGGCCCAGGGTCTGACAACTTTGAAAGAAATTGGAGTGTACATAGATATTTATTTTTCAGTTTAAGTAAAAGAGAGAGAAATAGAGGGGACCCTTCCTTGCCAGCATATTTAATGCAATCACATTGCTAACATTTTCAGTAGAAATAACCAATTCAATATTTTCCACTGTATTTTGGGGAAGGGAGATTATCTCATTGTAGACTCACGGACTGTCTTTCAAAGCAATTTGTCTTCTCCCATTAATAAGAAATTTTTTTTTGCAAAATTTTGACACTAGAGAAATTAAGGGAAAAATGAAATTACTTCTGTGTGAATGTATCATTATTCCACTTCCCCCCACCCCTTCCTCAATAAGCATTGCAAAAGCTGACGTTTGCTTGAAATAATGGCACAGCAACGTTGATCCAAACTATACATTTGTTCTAAATACTGGGTCAGATGCTCACCTACTCTGGCCTCCCCTAAGCTTCAGTGTAAAAGTACTGATTTACCCCAATGGAGCCTCTGCTCCAGTAAAACCATCTGCATTGATTGTCTCCAACAACTTCCCTCTTTCTCACAGCTCCAGGTTTCCACTCTTATTATTCTTTTCAGCATGGGGGAAGCCACACAGGAGATGACTGTCTTGACCTTGCTGTTGAGCCAAAATCAACACATCCAGAAAGGAGTTCAATAGGACAATAATATATCTACTCCAGACCGATAGCCAGAACCTCTGCTCTTGCTATTACAGATCTATTGATCGGTCAATAGAAAGGCTGCTAAAGGCCAGGAGAGTGAGCTAGTGTATGTCCAGACTCCCATTTTCACCTTAATAAAACTCCTGCACTGCCTTTTGATGCAAAAAAATGCAGAGGATGACTGAGTCTTAGCAATTTAGGGTGGTAACAACCTATTCAGCTTCTGCCGCTGTAAAAAAGAAAGGATACGATGATTTTCACTTAGTAATCTTCATCAGAGTCTCTCTCAAACTGTGGCCAACCACAGCTAATGCAACTTTTCTCCTGTTAAGTGGTTCACGTGGCTGGTTTTCTTCACCTTTCTCATCTGTATAAGGAGGCAGCTCACCTAAAAAAAATTTCATGTTCTCTAAAAACACAGTGCACATACTGGCTCCTCAGTTGGATGTGCTGAACAGTGCTATTACATAAGAGATTTAGGGCAGCAAGCAGCAGGTGAGAGGCACTGCATTTATATTTTAATTAGCTCATGCTAGGAGTTTCTTCAGAGGTTACTTAATTACTATTTGTCCACCCACATTATTAAAATCTTACTTGTGTCCTTCTGTTTCAAGGACGTTTTGTGCCTCCTGAAAATTGTCTCGCTAAAATTGCATATAAATAGCTATTCTGAAATAATCCAAAGTGATAATTTCATAAATCTTCTGAGCATCAATTGTAATTACAGAACTTTAACAACAAAAATTAAAAATTCCAGGAAAGTATTACTTTAGTCACAAAAAAAAAAAACAAAGGTCCTCTGGAACTTCTCTGATTTCATAAATTTTCATCATTTGTGGGCTTTTTAAATACACTTACAGCAATCGTGTTCTGGAGAAATGAATTCTCAAAATGTCATGTTCTGTGAAATATAACCCTACTGTTTTATTAATACCCTATTCCACACCACACTGATTATGTTAATAAGAATAAATATTTTTGCATAAATACATACACCTGATTCTTTTCTCCAGTGAGAATACATTATAATCTTGCAAAGTTTCTTCTTTCTGGAAGCATTAATATATTAAAGGAATGTGGCAACTTTGAATTAAACTAGTGGTACAGGTACTTCTGAGGCACTTCACTAACATACGCAGGTGTGTGTGTGGGACAGAACCTTCCAAAGAAAGTGGAAAGTCTTGCTGGAAATACAGTAATTTGGCAAGCAGTTTCTGATATTTTTTTCCTGTATTGATTTACTCCCATCTGTTTGCCAATGATGGGGAGATATAACTATCATGAGAGTATATAACATTGGATTGCTTGTTTGCTCCTGGAGGATTGATGGACATGCCAGTGCCAGTCTAGACCACGTTGGCAGCTCTATGAACAAAAGTTGGGATTCTGGTAGAAATAGATTCACCTTTCTGCAGCAAGACACTTAGCAGAACAGATAGGCATGCAATACTGAGGCTGCTCATGCTCCACAAAGTATGTATTTTCCTACTGGAAAAAAGCTGGACATTCATGAGATATTCACTCTGTTAACCATGGTGTGATCCCACAGTGCATTCACACTGGAGTCACCCGTAGTCAAGCAGCCAAGATGCACTGAACCCAATGAGGTTGCATCACTAGGACTGAATGCCATGCCAGTAAAAACTCCCTTTGAAATTATTGTGTCCTTGTAATTCTGATTCACGTGGGTAAAAAGACTTTGCAAGATTTTGTCCTAATCTTATAGCTAAAAGTGCTCAGTAGTTTGAGGATTTCTTTTTTCCCGCTTTCTTCTCACTTTTAAATCGGACAGCATACAGCTACAAATCCTGAAATGGATACTTTAACACTTGAATAGTTTTCCAAATTAAAAATAATGGATTCCTGGCAGGCATCCTACCCCATTTTACTCACAACACAGATTTTATTACCCCAGTCTCGCTGATCATGATTGTAGCTGCACAATAGTCATAAGTCAGAAAACATCTCATGTTGCTGATTGAGCCACTGAAAATGAGTTTTTTCATGACTGATTTATTTTAGAAAGGGAGACAATGCTATTTATGTCATGTAAATGACTTAGAAAAATAATGCAAATGACACTGGACATTTACAAACTCATTATGATAATGGAAATCTTGAGTAACTTGTCAGAAACTTCTGCAAGCTCCACTGTCATGTTGGGCATAAAGATAAACATAATAATGGTCTCTTGATCATTTCTCCCCTTCTTCTTCATGAAATTCATCATACACTGATGCAGAACCAAACTATTAAGATGCAATGCAACTTATCTCACAGAGAACAAAAATAGCTTAATTTATATCTCTTATCATGGTAACAGAACTAGCTGTACTGGATTCTTAAGCCATTAGATGAACCTCTGGAGCTCTGCCTTTAAAATAGATCTCTCCATTAAAAAAGACTTACCTTTCTTGCAAGAAATGAGTCTCCGTTTTTGTAATAATCTAATTTTTACTCCTGCTGCAAATGAGAAATTCTAAGCAATCACAGTGTGCAACATAAAATCTCTGAGGAAGGATGTCTCTGCTGTAATATGCAATACTCACTTCTAAATACTTATCAACTGGAGAACGCATAGTGGTCATAATCGATGTGTAGTTAACACATCTGGCAGTTTCCTTTGCCCCAACACCCCCTCAAAGAGCAAGCCAAGACTTGATCAAACATGTAAAACACACAGCACCCTGAATGCACCCAGCCCAAGGAAAAAAGCACAGGGGTAAATTACCTTAAACTCAGTTTCAATGTTGGCTAGTCTGGCCAGTTCATTGCTTAGCTCTAAAGCAGTAAGGACAGGGTCTTCACTGGAAAGAGACAAATAAGCAGCACTGGCTAATCCTTTGTAGGCATTCATTCGCGATCGAGAGTGACTAAAAGAATCTTTCCTCTGCTTCTCAAGACATTCATTGCACTTGCAAAAATAGTCATGCGGCCTTTCAATCCGTGCACCTTTTAGAAGCAAGATGTGAACGATTTCATACTCCTGGCAGTGGGCAGCAAGTATGATCGGGGTAATGTCATGGGAGAACCGAGTCCCATCTTCATCGTAAGCATAGAAATCATCATCTCTCAGTTCCTGCTCAAGGGGGCTGAGCGTGAGACGCTGTCCCTGTGCAAAGGCTGGGTGGTTCAATATTGCTTCTACGATGCGCACGTACCCTTTACTGATGGCTAACAAAAGCGCATCTCCAACTCGAGCAAGGTTCTCCTTTTTGAGGAGGAGCTCCGTCACTTCCAGGTGCTCGTTCCCTACGGCTAACTGAAGGGCGTTTTGTCCCATGTAATCGACGCAATTGAAGTTCAAGGTTTTGGATTCCTCCAGCATTTTTCGCACGACAGGAATGTTGCCATATTCTGCAGAATCGAGAAAGCGTTCCTCTTCTGCAGTCAGGCTGGTGCCTTTCTCATTGAACATGTAGGCTGGGCCACGGATGGCCTGCCTCCGGCCCTTCTCCCGAAGGGTTGTGTGCCTTCGATGCATGTTTTTATAATTGCTGTTTCTCAACCTGCAGAAAACCAGAAAGGAATGTTGGTTATATTCTTGGAAAGTCATCATCTCACATAACCTGAAATAAGGTTAGAAATTACTAATTATGATCAGATCTTGGTAGCTTTTGATGATCTGGGCCAGTTCAAGATCATTTAGGATACACGTAGAATAAAGAAGACAGTTTTCTGAACAACAGGCAAGTTCTCTTCTGACTTAAACACCTTTTAATAAGGATACACGGAACTTTCTTAACTTGAGAAATAGTCAAGAAAACCCCAACAATGTATGAACACAGGGGTTTCTATTTTTATTATCTAGAACTTCATTACACACTATTTAGGAATGAGAGCCAGAACATAACATTTCTCCAGATTACTCTTGAGTTTTATCCTTGAGGATCATAAGTGAGCAGCACTTCCCATATCAACAGACTTTGGATCAGGCCAAGAAACTATGTTCCATAAAGTTAAAAAGCATGATTCTCATTTCAACCACAGTAACAAGGATAAATACATTGCATATTCTGCTAAAATTCAGATGGCACAAGCAAACCACCTATTCATTCACTGCTTTTTTTCACGCTACTTAAAATCCTATGTCTGTTTCCTGATCCAAAGCAGTTTAATAAATGACCATTTTTCTCACTTAAATACTGTTGGCAGCTATTCCAAATAATATTTCCCAGATCCAGGGGCCAGTCTTAAAAAAACACAGAAATAACACCTGGTTTAGTGTCACATCTCTCCCCAGTAAATACTTTTCAGAGAGCTACTGCAGAAAGACAGGAACACAGGTTATGACCACAACCAGAGGGCAGATCAGAAAGAGATTTGAGTTTCCCCACTAATTTTGTGGCTGAAATGCCTTCACTTGGAGTTGGTGGGATGGAGACAAACTATTCTTATTCTACCTTCTCTGGAAGCCCCAGAGAAAACTATGCTATGTGCAGCTAGGCTCAAGGGGGAGTAAACATGCTGTTGTATGAAATTAACTGAAATCCTAAACCTATCTGTGTTTTTAAAACACTCACAGTTTGCATTCAGTGCCATCTCAATGTTGCTCTTTCATTTTATTGCAGAAACATCTCAACAGAATCATAGTCCCTCCTTTAAGAGTCTAAGCACATGGAGTTAATTGCCATCTTAAGCGCCACAGAATGTGCAGCCTGAAAAGGTAAAAACACCACCTCTTTCACAAAAAGCATTTGCACTCAGTCCAATAGCAAGTCCCAAATCACTTGAGTAAAATTTTCAGGAGCCTCTAAGCTGCAGCGAGCAGATGTAACAAATAAGCAGGTGTTAATGCTCAGCAGGTGGCAAAGGTTCATCCTTCCACATTCCATCTGTTCTCCAAGTCAGTTTTGACCTTCAGTCAATGAAAAGTTCATGCGTTGCTCTGGGAAAAAAAATACTACTGGAGTTTGAAAGTGCAGTTGTGAGTGATGAGAGGGAAGGCAGCCAGGAGAACGAAGTAGAGAAGATACCTCGCCTTCAATAACATATAAGAAAAGAGTAATGGAATTGAGCAAAAACCCAGGAAAAAAAAAGGCTATCAGAAATCCAAAAAAAGTGGCAGGACACAGACATTCTCAAGGAAGCTGCTCTTACAGAACTAGCATATACATATGCATCTACCATTTTATTTCATCACTTTTTTACTATCTCAAACAGAAAGCTACTACTGAAGAGTTTCAAATGGATTTTACAGAAAACTTTTAGCAGCTACATTGTTTTCTTAGGATTGATTTATATTTCATTTTTATGACCACACTCCATTGAAAGACAGGTTCATAATTAAGAATGTCAGCCCCTAAGCTTTTATGAACCAGTTAAACAACTTAATAGAAGCTGGAGGAAACTGAATGTATCATCCCATCCTCCACTGAGAGATAAAATACTTTATGAATCTTAAAATTAATCCTTTCCACTGTGTTTGAAGGTTGAAGAAGTACACAGAGATGAGGGACATAAGAATAATGAAGGGGATTTGGTTAAGTGAATTAATTCCCAAGTTTACATCATTTTCTGTAAGAGAAAACAGTAACTGCTAAAAAAATTTAGCATGAACATACCTAACACTGCTGGGTAGATGGGGATATCTGAAGCAGCGTAATACCTGGGGCAAAATCAGGGCCCCTTTGAAATCAATGGTACAAGTTCCCCTGATTTCTGTGGAGTCAAAATTCTGCAAACACATATGCATGCACACACATATACCGTCCCCAGCAATTAGTTTTCATCTCAGATGGTGAGGGCAAGAGGACTAGTGTGCTTAAAATGAAGTATTTAAACCTTTGCAAAAGTGCTTATCTAAACTGGAGCTCATGTCCCTAGATTGGTGTCCAAGTCTAATTCTTGATATGCTGCTCTTTTTTTCATAGGAAAACTTTCTCTCCTGGTATAACTTATAAAGGAGAACCCAAGTAGCTGGGACAAATAACCTTATAATCACACTCAAAGTAAACATAAAACTACATAAATAATTCCCATTGACCCAGTTTTCAGGTTTTTGCCTGAGAAAGGAGGTTAGAGTTTGGCCTGGAGCTAATTCACACCTGTGTGTTGTATATGTAATGACATGCCAAAAAAAAAAAAAAAGAGGACCTTCATTTCACTTTCTTCAATGCAGAGAGAACACTGGTTTCATACAGGTTCCAACAGAAACTGCATCAGAAAAAGAGGCAACAGAAAAGCCCTCCAAAAAAATAATAATTCCTATCCAACATGTATCTTGCAATGAAGTAATAAATCTAATGACATTCTGCAGGGTTGTCCTTACAGCACAGAGTTGATGTCCACTGCCTGAGGGCAAGGGTAAGAGCACCATAATTCAGAGGGCTTCACCTCAGATGAGTTATGACCCCCAGTCTTGCTCACGAGCAGAGAAGATCAATACCTCAGCTATTACACTTTATCATCTTTATAGAGAACAAGAGATGAATAAAAAATTATACTTTTAACTTTGAACAATTTCATGAGAAATGCTCAGCTATCAACTCATGTTCTGAAAAGAAAGTTATAATTATGTTTGACCTGAGCACTGAATCGTGATAAAGAAGTGGCAGTGCAAAGGGTAATATATGCAGTAGCTGAAGATTTTGGAAACAGAACCCTGCTGTAATGCCATGACTGTTCTCGGCACCTTTTTCTATTCTGCTTTTCAGTTATGTGCAGGCAGCTTTAAAACTAATCATATTTACTGAGAATGTGCAATGTGCCCTCTTACAAATAATAAAAAAAAGAAGTAATTATAACTTGATTGCATTTATCTTACCATTTTTGTTTAAAGGTGCTTTGCATTGAAATGATACTGTATTTGCATATTTCTTTGAGTGATCACACTCATCAGGCAATTAAATACTGTGTTTTCCTAGGAACGAATGGCAATGTATATGCTGTGTTGGAGAGAATGTGGTCTTGGGAAAAAAAAAAATCCAAAATATCAGAGCCCAAGCACTGCTTGCATCAAAATGCATCCAGCTTTACACAACTGAAGGAGCCACAAGATGTCTGGACTCCTGTGGTGAGTAAAGGACAACAGTGTTTTCTGAAAGGTGATTTAGCAAATCTTCCTGTGGGAGCATCTCAGTTTCTAATTAATGTAGCTAAGAGTAGGTCCTTGCAACTTGCACTGACAGTACTAGGTGCTGAGATACTGAACATCTGAAAAGGGAACATGGCATAAGATGAGCATTCTTCTTAATGTGGTGTCACTGAAAACACTACTGAAGCTGAAACTCTTCTTTTTGCAACTACACTCTCTTAACCGGTCTGAATGATAGATGTAGGACAAAGTAGCTATAGGAAGGAAGCTGGGCTGCTGCATACCCTTTAAGTCAAAAGTTTTAAGCATCCTTTTTTACATATTGCTGACTTACTATGCATACAGACGCAGCAGCATTTGGGGTGGTTGCTTTTGATTCACATTAGCTCTTTGCAAAGTTTTCTATGCTTTGAAGTACTTAAGTGCTATTTTATTTAATCTTGAGATGTCCAAAAACACTAATTCAACACCATTAGCAACATGGTCATTCTACTGCATGAAAAGTTGCATACATATTTAGAGGCAATTGCTAGAATTTTTTAGCTCTATTCAGGAAGATATTCATTAACTTGCACAGTAGTCCTACAAAGCAGGTGTAGGAAGTAATAACTACTCCCCACTATTCCCACTGCTCATACAGGTAAAAGAAAATGATATTTCAAGGTCAGAATTTGGAAAGAGGGCTCTCTCCTTGTAGAAGCACAGGTGCAGTCAGCAAAACCACACCTTTTCAAACCCCTTTAAGAAATAGCAGCACAAGATACATTCAGGAAGACAAACCAGGCCACTCCTGTCATTAAAGGATGCTGATGAATGATACACATTAACACTCCCACCATCTTCTTGTCAGGAAGCTTAAAGTCAGAGGCTAACAACCTAGAAACACTGAGGACAGACCACCAAATCTTTATCAGCATCTAAATTTTCATGTCCTCCCTGCTCTCTGTGAGGAGGCAGCTCTGCCTTGCGGTTTGAAAGAAGGGAATGGAATTTGGCTTTCTACCAGGTACCTTTCAGAAGAAAAAGCAGCCACTGCATCTGAATTCATTCTCCCACTTATAAACTCAGCATCATCATTTTTGTTCCAATTCCAAAGCAGTGCCATGCACCAATACGAGATGTATACAGAAGAAGAGACTAAAATAATCACCTTGGTTCTTGTATTCAATTTCTTGTGTTATAATACAGAGACTGGGGGTTTCACTCCTTCCTTCCATCCTTCCAATATAAGGTTGTGAAGATGACTGATTTTTACAAAGGCATCACAAAACACATGTGAGATAGATATACAAAAAACAAGGCTATTTTTACATTCTTTCCCATTGTCCATTCATTAACATGTTTGGCCACTAAATGAACTGCCACAACAAGACTCAGTTCTACTTTTCTTTAGTAACCTGGCTTTGGGAACTAGGAATAATTACCCCTCACTGTTGAAGCAATTCGAAACTGGGGCTCAGATCATACTGAGAGCACAACAGAGGAATACCTGTTCATTCATAAATTTCTACTACCGATGAGAGCAATGAAGAATATTTCTACTTGTGCAAGCAGGGGGCAGTGTAATGTTGATTTTCAAGAGACAGTTCTGTTAAAAAGAGAAAGAAAAAGCTCTGAAAAGAACTGGTAATCTTGGTTCTGGCTGTATTTTCTTATTGCTGCACCCTTTTCATTGCTCACTTCATAGTTATTTCAAGACATTAAAAAACGTAGAGAGAAGGACTCCCGACAAGCTGTTAGACCCAGCAAGCGGCAACAGGCATGATACACTGTCCCATATCTACACCTCTCATTTATCCTCCTTTCACCTTGGCCACACTGTTTCCAGGAAAAACAAACCCTTAAAACATTCACCCGTCTATAAGAAAAGACAACAGCGTGTCTCCAAACCACACAGCCGACAAACAACAAGATCTTCAGGGTCCGCTGAAACAAACACGCTTGGCCACGTTTGCACAAATCCCAAGAGCAGAAAGCCAAACCAATTTCCCACGCAGCCACCCACCTCACCCGCACTCAGCCCGGTAGGAGACCGAGTCGCACCGACACACCTCTAACCCCAAAGAAAACTTCCCAAGCGCAGAATGAGAGGCGGCGTTGGGAAACCAGCCCGCTTCTCCGAGGAGCTGGGAGAAGCAGAGCCCGCGGCTGGGGCACGCTGCTGAGCTTACATGTGCGCGTCGGGGTCGGGTCCGGGGTCGGGTCCGGTTCAGTGGAGAGGCGCGGGGCGCGGCGCGGCGCTGCCCCCCATGGCGCTGCCGCTGTCCGCGGTGCTGAACCTCCGCTCAGCGCGGCCGGACGGGGCGGGCTCTGTCCGTGGTGCTGCCGCTGCCGCAGCCGGCGCGGTCGAGGCGGCGCCTCATCCTTAGCCCCTCGGAGCTGCTGGGGCAGAGCTCCCCCGGAGCGTCGTGGATTCGCTTCCTGGAGGAAAAGCCCGCTGCCAGGTTGGCATGTGAGTCGCGTTGTCCTCTCCGTCTTCCCTTCCCCCTCTTCCCACGCTGTTGTGCCTCCTGGAGGTTTGGATTTGATGGTTCGGTGGGTTTGGTTTGGGGTTTTTTTTTTTTTTTGTCGCGCCCCCCTTCTCGGCCGGAGCTAGGTGAGTGTCCCTCCACCCTCCTCCCAAGGGCTGCCCCAGAGCAGGCGTGGCGAGAGAGCCTTCCTGGAGAGGGCAGGGCTGCCTGCAGGCTGCCCAGCGGGGCGGGGGGCTCCGTCGGGGGCTCTCCCCCTCCCACGCTACCCGTCTGCCTCATCCGGCTGTGCCACTCCTCTGCTAGGAGTGGTTAGTGCCGCTTCTCCCCGTCTGCCCTGCTCAGGCTGAGACCTGAGCCTTCCCTACATCTCTGTCTTTTAGGGGGCGTCTGAAGAGTGGTGTGTACGTGTGGAGGGGAGAAATGGAGAGGGGGAAATTAAACCAACACACAAAATAATCAGTCAGTGCAATCAATCCTCCCTCTTGCTTGGCAGAAAGCAGACGGAACAACTTCAAACTGCACCGGGGAGCGCTGGTGCATCCTTCCACACTCCATCCTGACCAGATGTTCTCCCCTGCAACACCAGCATCCCCCCCCTCGGGATGCTCCCACCGCCTCCCACACATCTCTAGCCACACATGGCTCTCCAAGCCCATGACCTTCCCTCTCCTTCCCCATTCATGCAACTCCCTTGCCCACCTCCCACTTCTTACCTGGACGTGGGGATCCCTACCTCATCACACACCCCATTGCAATTACCAAATAACACCAGCCCGCCTCACCTGGTGTGTCTCTGGAAGCTTGGAAGAAATCCTCTGCTCGGAGAGGTGACGGTGGGAGGCAGTGCAGGGCTCTCTGAGCAGCACACGCGAGAGGATGGCAGGATGATGATTTGCCCTCAAGTTCTCCCTCTCCCACCCCCTCACAGCACTGAGTGAAGCGAGGGCACTGATTAAGAGATTTTTTTTACCAACTTTCAGTCTCAGATCTGTGTAATGAACGTGGCTTAAGACATTATTTGAAGGAAACACCTGAGGAAAACCATGGGTGCAAGGACTGATCATTTTAGTAGGGACCTCTGAGAGCTCTGTGTGGCTTCTGTAGCAGCACTGTAACAGCATCCCAGACCTACACCTTCCAGAAACCCTTAAAGACAGCTGGGACAGAGCTTCCATCCCACATCCCCAGGCAGCTGAAGTTACCTTCACCAGCCTGAGATGTACTCAGGATGAGTCTTTTTGTACTAAGGGGTTTTGTGCCTTGAGCAAGGGGGAGACTGGATTAACTTCCAACTATTGTGGGAGGAAGCCCCACCTGCAGGGTTCACTGTACTCTGTTTTGTCACTGTCTTCCTCTACTGTTACCTCCTGCCCTCTAAAATGCACTGGCTGCTTTCTTCTTGCCTCTATGTGTGGTTTCTTGCAGTTCATTGGGAAAGTGAGGAGGGCCCAGAGGGGTAGACATATGAGAAGGATGTGAATGTTACCAGGCTCAGGGTAGAACAACATTCTGTGAGGAAAGACTTCCTGTGGAAAAAAGAAAACAAAAACCAAACCATTAAAAACCAACAAAATCAAACAAAAACAAAACAAAAAGACTCCACAGCTATATACTCACTTCATGCTTTTGACATCAACTGGAAAATATATATTGCTGCACAGACACAAATCTCTGCTTTAGGCAGCTAACACAGCTTGGGTGTAAGAGAAAGCCCTGCCTTTTGCTTTTGGACAAATTTTTCTCAACGCAGAAAAATAGCCCTCCAAGTATCATGGTATTTGTCTGGCCCTTTCCCTTTTGAGGTTTTATTCTCTGCTGTTCAATACTTGTCTGTCACCGTAACAAACTAATTAAGAATCAAATATGTTTACAGGCTCTTACATTATTAAGTATTTATTTACATTTAATTTCTAAAGCTTGGGAATATCCTGGGAATACTTGCAAAAGGGCAATTTGTTCACTTGTTTTTGTTTTGGTTTTTTTGTCTAACTGGGTAGATAGGAAGGGGAGATTAGACAAAAGCAGCATTTTTAAATTTCTTTTACTCATAAACAGTATTGCCAGGTTATCTGAAAAATATTAATTTTAGGGTTGAACATGTGATTTATTTGGCTAAACATAGATAATCCTTCTCCCATATATATCCTCAGGTATGGACTCAATGTACTCTGTTACTGCTCCGTATCTCCATCCTTGGAGATACTCAAAAGCCATCTGGACACAGTCCTGGGCAACCACTTCTAAGCAGCCCTGCTTGAGCAGAGGGGTTGGACCAGATGACCTCCAGAGGTACCTTCCAACCTCAACCATTCTGTGTCTGTACAGCTGAATTTATGTCTCCTGATCCTTATTTATAACTCTATTGGAAAATATTCACCACTTATATTTTCATGCACTTTTTAAAAAAAAAAAACAAAACACAAACCTCTAACCCCAGCAATTTCTAACACTCACAGTTACAAGGAGCACCTTCTTACTAATCAACAGCTTATCCACTTCATAAATCTGCAGCTGATAAAATACTGACAGCACTCCCAATTGCAATTAATTATGTCAGATTAACACATGAGAAGTGAAAAAGTGAGGGGAGGGGGGAAAGGGGCCTGAGGAAGTCTATAGTCTGTTATGATCAATGCACATTAAAAATACTCAAACTACCCTTGCAGGTTTCTGGTATGGCATTTCTCAGAATTAGTGGAAAACCACAGCTATAGAACCAAGAAAACTTACACCTGGCTCTCTTAAAAGACATTTATCACAAGGTTCTGAACTTCTACAAGTTGCCTTTCATCTTGATTAGCTTTGCATTTTGCTATTGCAACAGTTTCACATGAAAAGACTATGCTGAGGAATCCATTTCTAATATTATATAAAACCCTTCTGATTAAAGTCTTACTGACTAAAGGATTACAGAAATCTTGGGGTTTTTTTTCTGGCACATCATCAATTATTTGCAGCGTTGTACACTGTACTAAAATGTCCTCACCTCACTAGGGCAAGAACAACTATATCAAAGAATCAAGCTGTTACCTGCTTCATCTCACCTCTCTCGGTAAAACTAAACAAAACACATAGTAAATGTTGCATCCTACAATCCTGGAATTATACAGTTATGTCTTGACTTTGAATAAACAAAATATGGAGATTTGAAATACCTCTCAAGGCTTGTAGTTTTGAAAGCTTTTGAGTTCAAAGCATTCTGTGATTCTTATTGAGCTCAGTATTCTTTATCCACAAATATTGTATTCCCAGACATATTGCAAAAAAAGAGAATTGCATGAGAATGCCTTAAAACGAATGTGAAGTTTTACTTCTGTTTGCTCAGGTCTGTTGTTTCAGACGGTTATCTATATGCCACCAAAAAAAGACTGAAGAAAGATTGTTGGGGGAAAAAGCTTATATGAAATGGTACAAAAAGACTCAGAAATTGATTTTAAACTTCTGATTCATTTTCAGAGTAGTTAATTCTTCAGTTACTCAGCAGAGTCCTCTCTGCTGTCTCTTAACCATTTACACCATCAAACCCCTTTACTGATGTCACAACCAGAACAAAAAGGGAAGTTCAACAATGATTTGTCAAAGGAATTTTTGTTTCTATCGATAAATATTTTTCATTACAAAACCATTTTGTCCAGAAACTACTGTTGCATTTAGTCACTGATAACCTTGATTTAATCCTTCCTTCAAACACGTGCATGTGTTAAGCACCAACTTTCCAAACTAACCATCTTGGCTAAAATACAAACAATAAAGCAAAACCATTAACAGTACAAACAGGCTTGGTAGGGTTCCATCTTTTTTTTCCCTTTTTGTACCGCTCCCTGCTCCAGTTCCCAGACCTGAAATGACAAAAGATTGGCAGAAAAGAAGAAGAGCTCTTCTCTGCTTTTGGAGAAGCTAATACAAGAAAGGCAGGGCTGAAACCAGCCAGGCACTTGGCACTTATGGAAGATGAGGGCAACCAAAAGCATGTATCACTTCCTACCAAACCCTCACAGAACGAGCTGTGCCAACATCCTACTACTCATAACTAGATATTAGCACATAGGCCCATCTTGCATAAACTTTAAAAATTCAAGAAGATAACTACAACACATGTAGTATGTATTTCTAACTTTTTCTGGAATGGTCCGCACCTGAACCAGCTTTGACCCAGGGATGAAAGGCAAAATATTGATTTACATCTTTATATTACTTTTACCGTCTCATGAATTTTCCATTCTCTGGGGCCATTGGTTGTGATGAGTGGCAGCTTCCAAGGGTATCTATGTATAGTAACCCCGCTGGCTGTACAATCTCTTCTAATATCCTTCCATATAAAAACAGTGAAATAAATGCCAAAGTGTCCTCATATTAGAAAACATAAGAATCAGAATACATTTTATTACTGTCTAGCTGTGAATTATTAGATGGTTTTACTCACTTTAGTGACATTTTTTTTCTCTTTTAACTACTCTTTTTACTGACCTAACTACTTCAGGATAACTGTACTAAGACTAGCAGCAACCTAGTCCCACAAAGATAAGCTTGATAATAAGTAAGTGATATCCCCCAGTAAAAGAAACAACAGGGGGACAAAAGCAATGGGTTGATTTTAAGTTACTACCAGCAATAGGACTGGTCTGCCAAGTGCCTGTTTCTTTTAACCCATTTTATTACAAGAACAATTTATGTGATAATCAGATCTGTGGTTTTTTCCCATTAAAAATAAATGATCCTTACATGTCAAAAAAGGAGTCTTCTGTTAATAGACAACATTTGTATCAGAAAAAAACTCTGGAATGCAAATAAGTGTATTTAATTTATTATAGAACCTTATTCCCATTTTAATGTTATAAATATGTAAGGAAAATACTGATTTACAACTAAAAAGACTAGGGAAATTTAAACTGGAAATATAGAAATTCGATTCCTTTCATTATTAAACATGACCTGTGCCCTTCCTTATATTGCAGACCCATTTCCTTCTAAAATTTATGCCTAGGTTTTGTCAAGGTCATATCACAGGTAGTGGCATTTCTACAGCTATCATGGTAATATGGCTGCAGAGAGCATTGTACCTGTATTTTTTGATGTTCATTTTAATAGCAGTGACTCTCCCTTGTTCTCTGTGTGTGACATGAACTGCTGTATATTCTTTGCTGCTTATAGAAGCTCATGTGCAAGTACTGGAGGTTTTGCTGCTGTTTCCCTCCAAACAGTATGATGCTGAACCTCAAACACTGCTTTACAAAAAAAACAAACCCTGAAAGTTTCAGTTTCTCCATGTTTCCTTAGGCTCTCCTTCACAACACCAACTCAAAGGATGCTTAGCTTCAAAGCACTTGCTCAAACCCATACTCATTCCCCATACCACTCTGAGCTTGTGTTCAAAGCCAGACATGTGACCACCACCAATATGAAGAACAGAACTGGCACCAGGTCTTTACACTCTGAATTCCTGGTGCTTCTGCAGTTCAGGCTCAAGACGAGGTCTGGAAACAACATTGTACAACACCTTTTCCTTCATTTTCTTTTCATACAACAGTCTTTCTCTTCTCCTCCAGTTTCACTGCTGCTTCCCAAACTTTACCAAAACTTTCTAGAGCCTTTCTACTTTATCCTCTTTCTGTTTTTTAAGGGTTTGATTATTTTTGCTCATCTCTTCTGTATCTAAACCATTGCTTCTTTTCTCCTGAGGGTACAGGTTAGGGAGGAGTTGGCAGATGGCCACTCTGACACTTGGGCATACATGAATTTAGCTGTAAAATCTTCCCATTTCCCTTCTGAATCCCTTCTCTCTGCTGTCTTTCCTAATCAGATTTTACACAACATTTCCTTTATGCTTCCCAAATACTTTTGGTTACAAACCCTACAGCTGTTTTTCCCCCATGATACCTTTACTTTCTAGATCCCACTCAAACAGCATTTAAAAGTCAGAGAATATGTCTTACTCACAAAGGTATCTAAACATTTTTAGTGATGTCCTGATTTACTTATATCTCAATTAATCATTACTCCCTCCAGAAGTATCATATAACAGGACAAATTTGGATGGATTTATCCAAACAAATTTTTTCCTGAGGAAGGAAGATACAGGAACTGAAGAGCAATAGGGTAATACATGACTCCAATACAAAAATTTGTGTCTAGGTACAGTTAATTACATTTTTCATTAGTTAATTTCCATCTCAGACCTCAGTTTATTTTACAGCACTCTGTTAATTTTTTCTTTCCTCTACTCAAAGTATTGTAAGTTGGAATAATTTCAAGGAAAAAGGATTTTATTCTAATTGCATAGTCAAGAACTTTTACATCTGTTAATGCCAAATCTGCCTCTACTCTGTGAAATGAAATAAATACCTGTGGGAAAAGAACTTCACGAGGTACAAAACTGCATACAGTTGTGTGATTACCACAGAGAGAATTCACAGTAATCATGTGATTTTCCCCTAATTTTATTTTCTTACAAATATTCCCGTGGAGATTATTGATAAGACTCTTCCCTAAAACATTGCACATATGGAAAAATTAACCTAAGACTTACTGCTGCTTCGTTTTCATGAGAACCAATGCACACAATGAACAGCTGAAATAAGAGCCCTGAAAAAAGATTATGGTTTTTGTCCTTTGGGGTAAAAAATCTCTATATAGTGAATATTTGAGAGGAGGAGAAAGACCTAAAATAAAACTACATATTCCATGTAAGAATCAGAACATAAAGGGAAATTCTCTTTTCAAAAACTGTTTTCTTGCAAAACAAAAAATAGAGAATTACAGAATCACAACTGATTTTCTACGTGCCATTAATTATAGGTCAAAAGAGACATTTTTACTTCTGTAAGATACTTCATACCTACTCTACTATCGGATTCTAGAGTGTAAGCTGTAAATATGACATCATTTATCATTTTAAAGCGGACAAAACACGGTATTACAATACATTTTTTAAAACAAATGTTTAAACATATTTTAAAGAACTGACCACTCCATGGAAAATGTTATGTCCACTCTAAGTTATCAATTCTGGTTCAGATTCTGGGTACAGGGATATTCTTTGACTTTTCAACCCCCCAGAAATATGAACTGTTCTAAGCCCTTTCAAAACCCTGTATTTTTGGTGCCTCTTAGAGGCTGAACAGAAACTCTACCAGTGATGGTCTAAACCCTCAGCTGTGCCATACTTCTGTAGGTATCCAAAACCATCAGAGGTTAAACAAGCAAGAGATTAAAGCTGGTTTTCTCCTCTCCACTTTTCATTAGGGGTACTTCAGAGCAGCTTAGTCCAATAAGGTAATTAAGAGTAGCTCTGAACACCCCTGGGGACCATCACCAAGGACTCAAATCCTCTGTATGGCCAGTTTGGTCCTGGTGAGCCTCTTGTTCAACGACAAGGTCCCAGGAGCCCAGAGACAGTCACATGTCACAATTTCTCTCTCTCACAAGGGAAACTGGATAACACTTTGGGCTAGCTTTTCAATTTCTTCAAGCATTTGAAGAATCCCAGAAACAGAACCAAGATTAACTGTGTTTGTCTAGAAGATTTTCCACCTAAACATTTGTGCACTGGAAACCACACACAATGTAGGGCAGACAATGATTTCCTTCCATCAATCCTATCCTAATTCAGAAGAGCCTTAGGTAATACCCTAAGCTACAAAATGAAAAAGCTTAGCCCTTGAAATCAGGGTTTCCATTAAATTTTCAGCTCAGTACTTGCAGAGACAAAAGGTTCAGACTGCCTTGGTGACAGCCAAGTTGGTACATTTTAGTACCAAGGCTGTGAACTGTTGTAGTTGGCAGCCTGTCTATCCCAAAGCATCCTGCTATGCGTCCTGGGCCTGAAAGACAACATCTGAAAATACAGCTCTGAATCTGACTTGGCTTTGGACTTTCTTCCTCTCTGGAGTATTATTGTAAACAGTGTTATCACCAGACCAAGCTTGTCTACAGCGCATCTGTTTATGGATGCTGATGTGGTGCCAGCATTCTCAGAGTTATCAGATAAAGCAAGCTAGCTGAAGGTGAACTTTCCAGCAGTACTAAAAAAAAAAAAAAAAAACCACACACAACTCTAAAATAAAATAAAATCAGAAATATCCTTGTTAGAAACTTTTCCAGGACTGTCAGTAACCGGTCAAAAGCAGTTACTTGTGGAACTGGCACAGTGTGATCAGCACTATTTGAGAGCAAGGCTGTACAATGGCATTTTTTGGTTTTAAGGCAGTGACAGTGTTGAAAGATCAGCTCATATACACATCAATCTCTCTATCTGAAGGAAACAAGTCCTAGAATAACTAAAAATTTCAAACAGAAGACTAATGTCCCTCTCAGCAGCCTCTACTCAATAGAAGGAGGTAAAAAGATTTAGATCTTGTGAAGGCAGATCCACCACTAAAAGCTGATGACAGATTTATTAAGTACACTAAATTTAGCCTAGAGAAATCCCATGCATTTTCCAAAGCATTTGACATAACATGTCTACTCATTGATTGAACAAAAGAGAAAATCAGCAAAGATGCCAGCTCAGTTCACAAAACCACTAGTAAATTCCTTGTCCACAGTATGTTGAATGAAGCCAACAGGCTCCAGGCACTGTATTTATTTAATTCGTTCCTTCTATCTTTGATCTTTCATCCAAAACACTTTCATCTCTAATATTTTTTTCTTTCCTGGAAATAAAATCCACAGATGAAAGGCTATTGCATATAATGTTGTATCATTTTCAACATGTAGCTTAGATTTGTGGATCCCTCATCTTACTCTGCATTTTCAGTACAAAAGAAAAGATGAAGAATGGAAAAATGAAACAACACAGCCCTGCTGGTGAGACCCTGCCAATATCCTTCCACATTTGCTTTGTCAAGTTCACATGAGTGCTGTGAGAACAATAAAAACACTGCCAGACTGTAGTAGTTTCATCATCTTCTCCCAGAAGTTCTAACAGTTCCTCACTGGCATCCTTCTCAGCTTTTATATCTCACAACCAAACAAAATTGAATCTTATGCGTGTGACTTAGCTCCTTTTAGCAAAATCTTTGTTAATGTCATTGCTGTGCTATGAAATGTGACTGGTGTACTAGAATCTCAAAAAACCCCAGCTCTCAACAGTATTTTAGTGTCCTCCAATCTGATACTTGCATAAAATGAACATAAGAATAGCAAACATACATGCCAAGATGGAACCTGCCTGTGGTTGAATCCCAGTAAAGCTGGGAAATTTCCTGCTCCTGGTAAATACAAAAAGGAAATTTGTGGGAAGGCTCCAAATCCTCCAAGTATGCTCACTATAGAAAGGGCAGTTCGCTTTGTCCCCCACACTAGCAGCTTGCCCACACATTAGTGCTAAAAAGGAATTAATAGTCCTTGTGTGGTATTGAGGGCAGAACCTGAAACAAATCCCAGGACAAACTAAATATTTTCCAATACTTGAGAAAATTCAGATTAATCTGTATTATGGAGTGAACAGAGTGTTTCTTTCTGCAAATGTTCAGTCACAAACCAGGTGGTGATGAAAGGTGGGCTGACTGTTTTCTTGAAAAAAGAGATTCACAACATCAGAGATACTCAAGTAAAATGGGGCAGTGTGAGGAAAGAATCAGCTATGTTGAGATGTATTTGGGATGACTCAAAGGCTAAGGATTTATTTCATGCAACGGTTATCCTGTAAAGGGTAAACCTTCAGGCATCTTCTTCTGTCAATGGTCAGAAATTGTTTGCAGAAAATAGACAATCGCTTGGCCTTCTGAAATACTTTAATAAAGAATATCCATATCATGACTGCTCAACTGTGAGCTTCAGATATGCCTAACAAAGTCCTGCTTTCAGTGATTTAAAAAAAATAAATCATCCTGAGAGACACTTTACATTAATAGATTTCTTTCTGGGTGTATTTCCCAGTTTAGTAAAGTCTATTTTTCTCCCAAGGACAAGTTTGTTTGTCCAGTGAGATAACCTCATATCTGTCCAAAAAACATCCTCACAACAAAGGTATTATATAAACATTAATCTGGAGACTATTTTAAATAGTTACCAGTATTAGATACATGATACCTGGCTTCCAACATTAAATTCTATTATATGCTGTAAGTGAAATAGTACAGATAATAAAATCACAGCAGATCTCTTTTTGAAGGCTAACAGACAATTACTTGCCTTTCTTAAGCACCTATTTCTAGTTTGGCTACTGCATTGGCCTCCTCAGTCTTGGATAGAGGAACTCAATAAAGGAACAGAGCTCCTCTTCTTCCTTTACCTCATCTTATGTACTGTACAGCAACACTTAAATTATATAAGAACTCTCTTATCACTCTCAATACAGTCCCTGTTAAATGATGTGAGCTCAGAGATAGGAGTTTTAAGCTCACAATGAGTTTCGATATTTGGATTAAGAAGTTTTAACCTCAGTCAAAGCATCTTTCTCCTATCAGAGCAGGACTGCACCCAGCAATACCATGCCGTGCAGTGCTGATGTTCCCCTCTCTATTTCTCACTCATCACTCATGGTTTCATGATGGATTCAGCACAGGCAACGTGGAGAATGAGCCTGAAGTACGTACCCCAATATGCTACAGCATGCTGTCAGAGATTAGAAGCATCAGATTCAGCTCAGGGAGTTGTTTAGCTCTACTATAAGAGTTCAGAAAGTGTGTTGCACATCTCAGGAACATTAGGTGTGAAATTTTACAACTCTAAGAAGCCACAATCAGCTACACATTGGTATTATCACTAGGGTTCTTGCTTGGTACCCAAGCAAATCAAAGATAAAACAGCTTCCTAGCATCTATTTAGCAACCTGTGGATTAAGGGGTTAAATACTGTGCAAATTCCTTCAACATCAGTTCACCAGGAGACCAATGTAATCCAAGTAATACTGCTAGGCCAGGGCATGCATTGCAGTAAATCAGTGTGTATGTCAATTGACTTCAAATAAGGTTCTATTCCATTGCATTAAACTACCTCTGGTGTACTTTGTTTTCATCATGTGCCTGAAGCACATATTTCTTGCTGTTTCCTATTCTGGAAAATGAGCTTTCCGAATGACCCCCTCAGAGCATTTGAAATGCACTTTATTTTAAAGGCAGCAGCATTTGAGCATCCTTGAAACTGCATGCTTTGTTTCATGATAAAAACAAAACGTCAATACTGTCACCTTTGAGAGTCAGGGAAAATACGTCTTTCATTCCACCATGTCAAGTACAGCTGCAATTCACTTAGAGTTATACTTGGCATTCTCCTAGTCTGCAAGGAAGGATGCAAGAATATCAGATATATGAACACTAGAGACAGACTATTCCTGCTACATTATCACAAGATAATGGTATAAACATTACACGCCTTTCAAACAATGCTGAGAGATTCGGAACACTCTCTGGCCTTTCACATCCTGGATCTCATGTTATATCTTTTGTGAACCTAAGTGCTATGATAAACACTTCATGATTATACTCTTGATTTTTAATCCATGTAATAATAAACTGTGACATTTAAGAATCCTACATGAAGTGACTGAATGTTGACTAACTCAGCCTCCATTGTTGATAGGTTAAAAATATGCAATTACTTTGAGCAAAAGTGGATTGACTACCACACTAAAAAAAAAATAAAAAAAATACTGTTACTTAAATGTATTGTATGCTGAGTATAAGGCAATATAAAATATTACACACTGAGCCCAGAAAGGTAATTATTTCCAGAACACATCCATGGTTATTTAGTATCTCTGATATATCCAGCCTTCCCTGCACTTCAGAAAGAGGTGGAACCAGATAAAGGACATAGATAGGAGAATATTTTCTTCTTTTTTTTAACTATAGACATTTATTTGGGCAAAAACTTGTGATCATTGAAATAGTGGTGAAAAGCAGGTTCTCTCTGGCCCTACTTATTTGCCTTTCTCATGCCATTCATCTTGGACTCTGAGATCAGACACACTATTTATTCTTCAAACAGTGCTAGAACTGCACAAGTAGGTTAGCGGACTGATACACATGTGTATGAGCAGTAAAAAATGAGAGAATATTCCTTTTACTCAACCCCAGGCCAGGCAGATGACAGTCTGACAAGGATTTTCCAGTGCAAACGTTGGAAAGGGCAGTTTTAAAAACTGCAGTCATTGCTTTTTAGCCAGTTGGGTTTGTGGTCCTCTAACCTGCTTTGTTTTGACTATGTATGAACCTCCTCATTATTTTAATGTCTCCTCAAACTAATGAGACTGAAGGGTGAAATTTATAGTGTCAGACATACTCCTTATTGAGAGTTCTCTAACCCAAACCCCAGAACACCAGCCTGGGAGCATCCTTATGCTATGTAAACCTTTTGAACACCTTCGGATCAAATTTTAAGCAGGTTTTGACTCTTTCCTTTGTACTTCCAAACAAGTGCTCTCCTATCCATCCCGTTCCTATTCCTTGGGGAGACCAGCCATGGTAAGAATCCCCTTTTCCTCCCCAGCCCAACCCCACATAGCTATAGACATCTGAGTCTGAAAGAAGCAGCCTCACTTTTAGAGACTCAAGCTACTGTTTATAAATTATCTAAACCCCTGATTAGATGATGCTCAGCCTGAACACTTGCCACAAGACGACTGTCCTGCATCCATCCATCAAGACATTCCTGAATTTGGAAAGTTAACAATAGCTTAATATTAGAAACAAATGCATTCACCAGATGTAGCCATGTCTCTCATCTTCCATAGCTCCAGAATCCAGTGTTCAAGGGGTTTGGATCATTAAAAATTTCTTTCTAAAAAAAAAACCAAACCCACAAGATAATTCACATTCTACCCATCCTATTGTCTTCTTGACCCAAATCAAGCCAGACGCCTCCTTTCTGCCTTGCCTTTTCTTCCATAACTTTACATCCGTTTAGAAGCCTTTTCCTGAAATACAGTGATCATAATCTCACCCTGAATCTTTCTCCAGACCAATACTGAACTTTAAACTGCAAACTGTTTTCTGTCCTTCTTATTAAAGCCAAGAGTCAATGACCCATCACTTTTAAGTTCTTCTTTCAAGCTAAGCCAGAAAAATTGCTGTCCTAGTTCTAGACAAGTAAGACCCCAGCTAACCATATGATCAAGAAACATTGTTATTCAAACTCTCCTTTTATCCCAACCAGTTACAAGTCAGTATTTTGCAAAGCAACTGCCTGGGTAAATTTCTGCCATGCAAAAGCATTTCATGAAAAAAAAAAAAAAAACCCAAAAAACCCAAAGATCCAAATCTAATTACTGTGGATTCTGCACTTGGGGTTCACAACAGGCTCTGTGTTTGCATTGCTTAATGAATCACACATGGTCGCTGATGTTTTAGCTGTTATTATGATTTCGTGGTAGTGACTGGAATAAAGATTATGAAATGGAAATCCTCTTCCCAATGATCATTTAAACAAAGAGACAGATCAGATTTTTCTCTGATCTCTACAAGGCTTGTTAATTCTTTGTCTGGAATCAGTAGTTATGTGACAAAGTCTCTGAGAATCAGTAAAGTTTCAAATTGTCAGATTAATTCCCCCCCTCCCATTAATTTTTTGCTTGTTTGTTTTTGGTATCTTCTCATAAACACAAATAACTGAGCATTATGGAGGCGGCACAGATTAACCTGATGGTGTAACAGCTTTTGGTGTAGAACACACAAACATGGCCAGGGTGCCGACAGAAGCCAAGGCTTTCTGGCAAAACAAAACAGCCTGGAGACATCCTCACAGACCTGGACTGAATCATCATTTGGAAAACGATGTCAACCATGTCAGCAACACCACTGTAAAAAGGCTGATTTCATCCGTGGTGTAATCTGGATGAGGGAACTGGGACTCATGCCTGTCTTTAGGAGAGGCTTCATGGTATTAAGACAAAGTCTGTGGCCCAGATCATAAACTATATCTTTAAGTAAATTATCTTTCTATGGCTAGTTTTATTTGTTTGCATGTGTGCATAATAAAGCAGTAGAAAAAGAATATTCTGTAATTTTTCTCTGTATGCATTCAGTCCACAACCTGTTTTAAAAGCCAGCTAAAAAGACCTTATCTCCCCAAAACACAGATAGACAGTCCTGTCAATAAGAGATGATTCATGAAAGCCATTTGTCTTATACTGTTCTTCTGAGAAACCTGTAAGGGCTAGAACATGGATCTCAAAGAGATTTATCAAGGTGATAATGGGAGACGAATCTTTCTTTTTCAAAGTGCTAATGGAAATCTAACAGTATTTCCTCTGCCAGTTCAGAATTTTAAGAGGATACTCAAGGGATAGTGTTTGGGTTTGTCCATCTATTGTAGTACATACAGTACATGGGAGGCCCAGGGGACTTTTTAGCAATGTCTTGGCTCAGTGGCACCAGGATATGGCCAAAAGTCTAAAATAACCCTAAATCCAGTAGCTAGAAAGAACACTGAGTTTACAGGGCTTCCTTGGAAGCTGATAATCCACAGGACCTCAAGATAATGTGAACGATGCTCCTCCTGAAGCTTTCCTCTCCATCTTTTTCTCATAAATAAAGATGCTGAGTTGATAACTGGAGACAGATTTATGTATTTGGATTCACATTTCTGACCAGGGCAATTTTTTTTCAAATGTTTTTACCATGCTTATTTTGAAAGAGGCTGATCATAGTCAGAGACTAATGTTTCATCTCCTATGAGGCTTCCATGGAAAGCTTTAGAAGGTAGCATGGATGGTCCTGCTCAGACTCGCATCAAGAAAAAACACCCTCCTTTTCCAAAGGGTTTTCTTGCAGGAAAAGGGAGTGGGTTTAGCTAAAGCAAACTTGTGTCATTTGTACAGAGAGGTCACTGTGGCCACTTCATACCTTCTCATGTCTTTCAGTATTCAGAAAGTGAGCATGCAATCTTCTTTCTCCAGTCTGCTGCTTTAACTATGAGAAGGGTGAGATCTTTCACCCCTTTTCCCTCACTTTCAATACGGAATTAAACACGGGAGATTTTTATGGTTTTGTTCAAAGTAAGTCTTTCAAATCATTCTGTTTAGGCTGCAGAAAAGAAATCACAAAATAGTAAATTTTCCTTGTAAAAATGAAGAGATTATAGGATTGTTTCAGTATGTCAAAATCAAAAATAAAGACGATTTGAAGGCAAATGTTTTTACAGCACTGTCAAAATCCTTTCTGCATCAAATTTGAGTCTGTTAGTGTTAAAGGTTCCTGTCTTCAAGCAGAAATCCTGAGTAAACACACAACCTCCCTAGCAGCTTGTCTGTGTACTTCATCTTGCTACGCAGCAAGGGGAATCCAAAACATCACTCCTACAACCTCATTACTTCCCAAGGCCAAAATCAATGTACTTCTGTACCTGCTGTGTGGGATATAGAACCAGCCTTTCAACTACAGTCAGTGAAAAGGAGAGTCTATGCTAGCAGACCATCCATCCCCACGTAGGTAAATAAACATAGAGATGCAGTTCCCAGATATGGCAACTTGGTCATTTATTGCTTTAAATTGGTTTGGTAAAAAAACCAAATCCAACACTGGAGTGTCTGGGGGGAGACTGCAGGGAAAGATACAGCTGCAGCCCCTTGTAAACCTAATGGGAAAACAAATTTCATATGAAATGAGGAGTGGATAATTATGTGTTGCCTAAGAAAAAGAAAACTGTTCCCTCCTAGAGCTTATTTTGTTTTGAGCTTAAATGCTACTGGTGAATTTCTGTCCATGCAAAATGATTGGAAAGAAGCAAAGAGATCAGGAAATACTACACAAGAAACGTGGATATAGGTGTAAGCAAATGCTCCAAATGAATTTGGCTTTTTCGTACTGAAACACTGGTATCTGGAGAAGGTGAAGTAGTTATCTCATAGAAGAGGAAACATATGCCTATTAAAAAAAGAGATTTAGAGTGTTATGTGTGAGTCACGAGACTTCTTAAGGGAAAATATTAACTGTTTTAAAGGAAAGAATATAGTCTGTAGTTTCTTAGTCATGTTTCAATAGATAAATACGTCAGTCATAGAAAGACACAATGGTTATCATAAAAAAATAACACAAGCAGTGTTTACAGAGGGAGATGAGGCAAAACCTCAGGAGGCTTCTTAATGGTGCTTGAAACTAAAGGTAAAAAAAAAAAAAACCCCAACAGAAAACCAAACAGACAGAACACAGCAAAACAAAATGTCCCTTCTAAAATATCCTTTTGAATACACGTGGAGATTGGAAAGAATATGAAATTCATACTCCTTTTAAATTATGATTAGGGTGATGAGAGGATTTTTTTCTAGAACATGTTATCCCACAGTCTGTTCTGGAGTCAGGCAGAAGTGTACGAGTCAGGCAGTTACAGTGAGAACAGAAACAAGCTGGCTCCACGTTTGAAAACCCTAAGGTAGCTAAGAGCAAAATCTCACATTAATAATCCAGCACCAGCCTGGATTAAAAGCGAAGGAATTTCTTGGCTGAACAAAATAAATGAGGCAAGATACGAAACCAGTAAGACTCCTCACAACAGCTATGCAACCAATGAAGGAAGTTTTTACAAGGATTGCTATGTTCATGTTAGGTCACACACTTTGAATTCACAGAATGAAAGATTGGCTGAAATTGGAAGGGACCTCTGGAGGTCATATGGTCCAACCCCCTGCTCAAGCAGGGCCACCTAGAACCAGTTGTCCAGATCCATGTTCAGATGGTTTCTGAGTATCTCCAAGGATGGAAACTCCACAACACCTCTGGGCAACCTGTGACAGTGCTCAGTCATCCTCACAGTAAAAAAAGCATTTCTTCCTGCATTACCAGCCACTTGTGAATGAAAGTTTGGTATCGGACATGTCTTTAAATCCAAAGGTGTGGAATATTACCTTCAGTCAACTCAACAAGCAATTTTTCTTCTAGAATTTAGTCATCAAATCTGCAAATCTCAACAGTGTGTTCCACACCCTTCTTACAAACTGGGCAGTGGGCAGGACTTGCTGCTTTTTAATTGTCTTTTAATGTTTCCTAAGTTGCTATTCCTTGAACTGCTGCCACAGCCACTTCAATTCCCTCTCCAGCACTACTGGTTGGTGAAACTGTATTTTGTTTGCATGTTTTGCCTATTTTTTATTTTATTTTTTAGGAGTTATTGTTTGTGTCTTAATTTTTATTGGCTTGTTTCTTAATTTTCATTGGCTTGTTTCTTCTCTTTTGAATGGTGGAAGATTAACAGCCACATCACAGTGATGCAGCAACAAGTGGCACCAGCCCTGGAGATGTCATAGCTGTCATAGGCAGTGGCTGTGTCACAGAGGAGCTGGTAAGGCAGGTGGTCCCAGGACAGATAGAAAAAGAGCTGCTAATGTCACAGGAGCAGCTGGACTGCTCTCTGCTCCAGAGAAAGGAACTTTCTTACAAGACAGACAAATGCAGCACACTGTGAGGTTGCGTGTGAGGACCTGTGCTTTTACAGAAAAGGAACATCCTCCATGGCAGCCAGCTGACCTACATTTACGGCTGAACTTACCCACTGGGAGTTGCATCTAACCTACCAAGACAAGAGCAGTGCTACTCAAATATTTCAAAATGACAAACTGAGCAGGAGTGGCTGCATGGGGACAGGTTGTTTTTTTTTCCTGCTGCCATACATAAGAAGCAAATGAGATCAATACTTAATTACCAAGGATTACATGACTGACAATACCATCATGTAAGATGAAGTTGGACCAGTCCATCACGGTTTCCACTGCGATACCTACTCCTTAATGACTAACAGTATTTCTTCTTTCCCAGTCTCATTAAAGCAATGCCAGCCCCACTGCTCTCCTGCTTCCCAGCAAATGGATCAGCTGCCCCAAGACACAATTACCGTTCAGAACTAAAACAGTTTTTCGCTCGGTTTCAATTTTAAGGCAAGTTTATTTTCATAAATACTAGACTTGCCTGTTTAGAGGTTTGACATTTTATTGACAGCCACACAAGTTAGGTTATGCAGATGGAACAGACGCTGCCATTTTTAGGTATAATTAGCATTTCATTTCCTTTCAAATAATTTCCCCATCATGTTAGGCACCACCAGGGCAATGGAAACGTTCAAAAGAACATTCAAGTGCAGTTTTATGCTTTTTTTTTTTTTAAAAAAAAAAAAAAGATCTTGGCAATAGTTGAACTCAGGTGGAGGGGGTTTGTTTGTTTGTTTTTGTTTGTTTTCTTTGGTTTTTTTTTACAGTGATATTTTACTGAGTTAATACCAGGTAGCACATCTAAAGCTTTCGGACAGCTTGAATTCTGTATGTTTTCTAGTGTTACTCAACTTCTTTCACAGACTTAAAAAATTACCTTAATAAAACTTTTCTTGCAGAAGGGAAATTTTTAATCAATAATATGCTAGAAAGAGACCAGGAATCTCCCCGGATTTTTCACAAACAACTGGGAATGATTTCCATTGTCTCCAGCTCCTTGCTGCATGTAAAGCAGCCCCAGTCACAATCCTGGTGAGCTTCTGAGGAGCATGAAAGGGGAGATGAATCTGCTGTTAGACCCATGCCAGACTGCACTGGTATTTAGGTGGGCTGATGAGGGAAGGTTTGAAGGCCAACAGTCCATCAGGTCATAAATCCAACCTTAAGTGTCTAAATCTCTCATACTTTGAGTGGACTATTGCAGGAAATTTTTAAGCCACATCTCTTTGCTTTGAGAAACTTTCCAAGGGAAGTCATGTCAAAATTGGTGTATGTCCATAAGAAGTTTGAGGGTTAGCAAGAAGTTTTCTTACAGCTTCCCCTTGACCTCTCCTCTGCGAGCTGAGATCCTCCAGGCTCTGTCTGGATAGCAGACAGCAGTTGACAGCTTCATCTCACAAGGGTACATGATCATCATGGTGCTTTCCTGACTACTGTGGGGCGCTCTGGGGATATTAAAAGCCAAGCAGCCTGATTCCTAGCCTAAAGTTCATGATCCACAGGACTTCTCAGCATGGCAAGAGAGACCAACACCTGACACAGTACTTTGCAAAGCTTCTCTCTGACAGAATTTAACTACAGTTTGCTACCAACATCAGCCTCTGCTTTAAACAGACCTTGTGTGCCATTTTTGCCATTCCTGCCTCCCACACATTTTCTGCAAAGCATGAGGAACACTCATTTCACTGTTCAGTGACAGCAGGAGAATGCCCCAACCATGGTGTCTGGCGTGTGTCAGTCTAGTCATGGAGACAAATATACCAAGACAAGCAGCCTGTACATTTAGAGTTTGTAACAGTGGCATTTAGTGCTTGCCAGAGGTATAGTGCAGTGGAACCGTGGCATCCTCACACTGTCACACTAACCAAAATAAGTCATAATACAAAAGCCAGGAGTATTTCCTCTGCTAAAACAAAGTTTCTAGGAAGTCACCGTGTAACCTTGGCTATCTTTTACAGAGCAACTACAGAATAAAAAGCACAGATGTTGATGGCCTCTAAGCATATTATTTTGCCCTTTTAAATGCATTAACCACTTTACAACTTAGATTTTTCCATTCCTGCTTTTGTTAGACTAGAGGTGAGTGGCAGCCATCCCCTTGCTCATAGAAATGTCCCCATCTCATACAACAGGACACATTTCAATACCCTCTCTGTTGGGGTGAGATTCTGCAGGACATGCTCTATAATTACTGTCACTTAATAGGAAGTTTAAAAGGTTTGTTTGCAGAGTGACCAGTTACTTTCTGCTTTAATAATAGTATTTACTGATCACTTGCAATTACTTATGGGTGTCTTAACCTGGCCATCAGTGGAAAGAAGTTTTACTGTGTCTTTAAGAGTTCATACACACCAAATACATTATTCTAAGCTGAAAACTGAACTGTGAAAGGTTCTAGCAGCAGGGTTTTGGTGTACACAGTAATCAGATGTACACAATGGGATTTCACTTGTGTAAGAAATTATCTGTAGGATTGTGGTTTCTGTGCTAGACACATGCCTGATACTCATGTAGTCATCCTTAATCAAAAGAATGAAAAAGAGAAGGGCTTTCATGTCTACCTGTCACCTTGAGATAAATAACAAAATTCAAGGGGAGCCTGACAGAGCCTGAAAGAGGCAGCAATAAAATAAGAAGTATTGGGCAACCGCTCATATTTATTGTATGTGTAAAATGAGTTTAATTTTCTCTATAATCAAATCCAAACATAAGCATCCATTTCTACTATTGCAGTCCAATAGAAGTAAATTAAATGGTGTCAGAATTGATGGCTTTTCCTTGTGAGACATAACAGGCACAAACAAGGCTATGAACATGAATTAAACCAACTATGAGTGCAGTTCACGCTGCTTACAGAGAGCAGGAAAAACCAGCAGCCACATAGGAACGGACGATGTGACAGTAACTGAAAAAAACCAGTAAACTTTGTTTCATTCCTCTTATGCTAAAAAAAAGCTTTAATTATCTTCTTTTTTTTGGTTTTTTTTTTTTTCTGTTAAGTCTTAAAAGATTAGGAATGATAATGTAAGCCAGTGGCAGCTAAAGAAAAGACCAAAAAAACCCCCTCTTGTGATGAGAACGTTTCAAACATTGACAAATCTCTGTCAGCTCCCTATACAAAAGCATTTTTAATCCAGGCTGTTCCTTTGTGCTGCACTGCCAGATGAGTCACTGATAGATGGAGGAGTTTGTGGTGCAGCAGACATGAAAACTGTTCCTTATTATAAACCAATATAGGAAATTGCATACAGAAAAACTGTATTTAAAGCCAGACACACAAAAGAGTTTAATGAAGCCGTCCCTGCAATCTCACTTCAGCCTCCCCAAAGCACAGAGGTTTCCTCACTCCTCCCAGCATCACAGACACTCCCTGACACAGCCAGCAACAGAAATACCTTTTTGGGACTCCACTCCAAATCACTGAACCCTGACAGAAGACTGGTTTGGGGTTTTTTTCCCTTTTAAAATGCCATAATTACTATTTAACCTAGGAAAGGAGACAGTGACCTTGTTCAAAGGTCCCTGTCCCACACTAGGCTGGGTTGTATGGCTTGCACAGAACATGGCACTGCCTGAAGGCATTTACTAGACCTGTTGCTTGACTTTGCAACCCAATGCTCTCAAGTTGGAAGTTAACTCTTCTTGTACCAGTTTTTCCAAAGAGAAAAACGCTTAAGCTTGTTAGGATGTGAGGCCCAATCAATCATTAACTCCACCAGAAGAGACTGAGTCCAACCTCTGGTCAAGCCAGCAACAGCCCCTTCTTAACTTAAGAAAGTCAAGCTTCACTTTGGACTTCAGTTGAAGGTCCATCCCTGAAGGAAAGCTGAAGAAGCAGGTGGCAGCAAGGATCCATGTCCACCATAAACATCATCTGCTACCCAGGGAAGCAGCTGCACATGGGCAGACAGAGGCTCCTACAGCTCCTCACTAGAGAGCAGAGGATTCTAGAGCCCCATTCCTCTTTGGGATGAGGGCAGTGATGTTGCCATGTAGAGCTCATACCAGACACCTGCACAAGTCCTCATAACATGGGAAGTGAGAACCTGTTTGGGAGCAGGAGCCTGAGAACTCTGGCCAAAGCAATGTGCTTGGTTAAGGCTACGGAAAATTAGAGACTTGAGACTCCAGACCTCAGTAATCCAAAGGATGTTGTTCCAAGTAACTGTCCTTAATATTTGGCTCAGTAAAATGTCCTACAAAATGCTCAGGAGGAGCAGTTGTCAGTGGAAGAGCCAAAGTCTGATGGAAATCCTGGTAGAGGGATGAAAGGGAGAGCTGCTGCTGGCTACCTCTGCCAGCCCACTGCTGGGACTCGGGGCAGGAAGAGATAAACAAGATCACTTAGACATCCAGATATTTCAAGACCTTAGAATAAGATAAACAACATCTTATTTTCCGAAGAACTTGGTCCCTGCGTCTTGTTTTCTGTTTTCCTGTTGGCAGTGCTGAGAATCAGAGGCAGCAAAGGCACAAGGGATCTCTCAAATTCTCTCAAGGCATCTCAAAAGACCTCGGAGATCTGCTGCAAGGGTACTGCTTGTATTTTGATCAGATAAGGCTAGCCTGATTACTCTTTTTAGGGAACTTTTTTTTTTTTTCTTTTAGAAATACACCAACATTTGTTTACCCCTTCTGAGACCTCTAATACAGAAGAAATTCTGACAAGACTGTTCTAGTTGTTGTGCAACAGCAAGAGCTGAAGTTGAAACTGGAAGCCGAGTAAAAACATAAATATAATTATGCAATGCCAAAATACGTGTTTCTCCTCAGATTGTTAATTCTCTCCCTTGCCATATTGGAAGCGAACTCGGAATCCAATAAAGCAAAACAACTCACAGTAAATTACTTGCAAGTGAAAGAATTAGATCCAAAGTTTGGGGTTTTTTCCTCCGCAATGCAAGTTAATAAATGGAACAGCTACACTAAGTAATAAAGAGAAAATATTTCTAATTTATGTAACATTACACAAGCTATATCCATCAAGTTACTCTGGGGAAATGGACTGTAGTAATAGAGTCCCTTTAAATATAGCCAAGAAGGAAATTAAAATTGGCTTAAAATAGAAACCCTGACTATAAAAATATATTGCTGAATGACAGTGTCCAAATCCAAATAAAAAAAAAAAAAAAAAAAATGCAAGCCCCTCTGACATAAGACTGACTCATAGTTTGAAGTCAGAAGACCTCTACATGACAACTGTGAGAATGCCACAGCATTATGTAGCCCTCACCCTTAAACGCCTTTCTGAATGTTGAAGATGTTACAACATCTTCATATTTAAAACATAATTTAAAAAATAATTGTTGTATTAGTACAACGTATTGCCTGAAGTATTTTTGATGCCTGACTAAGAGCCTCCAAGTCACAACCCAAGGCTGGCAAAGGCAGAAATAAAAGAATCCACACATACCCTTCACCCTAGTGGAGTTTTCCATAGCTAAATGAGATGGTCCTTCTCAAGGACACCAAAGCTTCCAGCTCCTGGACATTTTGAAACGCATGGCATGAGTCTTCAGCAAGAGCTACTTCACTGTACAGATCTGCTCTTGTAGACCTCATTGCCTGATAAGGCAGACATAGAAACTGTCCCTAAACTGGAGGCAAAGAGTTCCTTGTGCAAAAAAGCAGCTGTGAAAAAGTTGCTATTGATCTGTCATCACTTCTCTCACACTGTGAAATCCTTGCTGTTTGGTGGGGTTTTCTCTGGACACACATTGTTTTGTGTTAAAAGAGAGAGAGCATCATTGGAATGGCTCATAGGTGATAGTATTATATGTCCTAGGGAGTTTGAATAGTTTTGCAAAATATTCTGCTTAAGCCAAAGTAGTAAGAGAGAGGACCAGGGGTCAGCAAACAGCAGAATGGGAGAACAGAAAGAACAAGAAAAGAAATCAGTATGTTTGCCTTTTGTGGATACAAACTAAAGTCGGTTTCTATAAATTAAAAATAGCAGAAATTTAAAACAGCTTTTAAGTTATGTTCATAAAACAGTGACTAGAAATACACTTTCCTAACCATCAAGCAAGGCAGCCCACTGTGCATTAGACCAGTACAGCTGTGAATTTTATTTCTTCCCCTTCTCAAAACAGTGGGGCAAGTTCATAGTAGGCCAAATTCATTTACTTTTTAGGAAAAGGACCAATAAGCATTAACACAGGATTTTCTTCTGTGGGGACTACAGAAACAGGGTATGAAAAATGCAAGAACATCTGCGAAACAACTCACATTAAATATAGCTGGATTTAATACTGGAAAGCAAAATGCGTTTGCTTAGACTCAAAACAGAAGAGATGGAGGGTGGGAGAAGGTGGTCTAGTTTAGAGTAGAGGAATGAAATTTAGTCTTGTATGAGGGGCTCACAAGTGAAACCCCTGGGCTTCTTTGTCAGCCCAGGGCTGCAAACAGCTGGGAAATGCATATCCTGCAGCAGCTGCAAAGCTACATTTTCACCCACATTTCCCTCAATCCTTTTACCTGTCATACGCAATTAACATTTCAAATTAGAAAAAGCATTATCATTCTGCTAAGAAAGCTCTAGATAAAATGGACAAAATACGTATTTCAATTTTAAGTTTTGTTCAGATTATGCTTTGATTCTTGACTTGCATTTTTTGACTTGCTTCTGATTGCTAGATCAATAAGATGTCACACATCGGTCCCCGGAGTTTGCCAGCTAGAAATAATGAGTGTATCTTTAAAGGCAAAGAACTGAAACCTGCATTTGCTGTACTGTGTTATGATGGAGATTCATAGTAAACAAAACCAAGAACCTGATTGAAGAGAGACAGGCAAATGTGTGTTCACAAAATAATAATAATAATAACAATAACAAAAAAGAGATGATGATGATGATGATGATAATAATAATAGTAACCTGAACTACCTTTAGAAAAAAAAAATCCTGTGTGTCCCTTCCTAAAACCTCCTGGGATTTCCCATCTCTGGAAACTCACTGGATGATCTTGCCACCAGCAGGTACAGTCTGCAGAGCTAAGGCTGTAGACACAGCCAGCACACAAACATGCCAGATCTTTCCAAATCTGATACCTCAGCACAGCCAGCTGTGAGAGTGAGAAGCCCAACAACTTAAAAAGTTTAAAGTGCTCTTCACATGAAGGTCCAGCAGAGAAAGGCTCTTTCAGTGCTTAATTACCGAAAATGAGTTCTGAGAATAAAGCTTTTTCAGTAGATAAGGATTAAGCACAATTATCCAGGCAACCTCTAAATGCATATATTTAGTCTTTTGCATTCAGGCATACCACCATAAATTTCTCTTTAGGGTCCAAGGTAAGCCCTTGGTAGTTATAGTCAAAAATACACAAAAACACTAACCATGGAAATCACTTCAATTTTCCAACTAATTACCATTTCCATACCTCACTATGAGCTGTTTTAAGTGATGAAGAAGATTTTTTTCCTTCACTTCCCCAGCTCTAGCTAGTAGATCTGAATGTCTTCACGAGCTCCAGGGACATAAGTCATTGCACAGGAAAAGAAGTAATAATACAAGTAATAGAACCATTAGTGACAAAAAAAAGAACATTGTAATTACTGTCAACAATATAGATGTTCTTCATATGCTGAAGTCCTCCCAACTTCTTTACATAGAGAGAGCTATTTTTTCATGCTTTGCTTTTGAGAAAATATTGAATTGATTACACCAACGTAATGTTCAGGGTTTATATATGCTTGTTTGTCTTTTGAAGAGATGGAAAGAAGAGAAAGGCAGACACTCCTGGTGAAAAACACAGCTTGAGGCCTGATTTTTCAAATATCTCATCAAAAAGGTTGTAACGAGAAGTGAGGGGAAAGAAGACAGTGACTAGCAGCAAATACTGTCCACAAAACTGCTCAAAACAGCCCTGGATTTTTAAGTGATCTTTTAATGTGTTTGGTAGAAACAGCCTTTTCACTGACTTCTCCAACCATCTAAGTACTGCATATTCTCACTGAATATTGAAGATTTTCTGTGTACTTATCAGCTGAATCCCTTTGTAACGTCACACTTGATTACTCCTACCAGAGGTCCTCTGTCTCCAACACCTACATCATGCCTGCCACACACAGACATACCCAAAACAAGACAGGAAGTGTAACAAAAGCGATCGCATTTTGCCTCCATATTCATATAAAGGATTTTGATTGCACACAGAAGAATTTCTTAGCTCCAAAGCTTAGAGCTTTTTATAATCACCATTGATGTTGCCATCAGTGCAGACAGAACTCGCTCGAAACCAGCCAGGTCCTGCACACTGTTATAAAATCTGAACCCCCTGCAAACCCCTGAAAAAGCATTCAGACCATTTTTCTAGCAACTGTTCTCGCACATCTTTGCCAGCAGGCTCCAGAGAAGACAGGTCCTCTGCAACAGGGCTGTCTCCACAGCTAGCAGCAGCTTCCTTCCAGAGGAGGGAAAATTTCAGAAAGGAACCAGTTCGTATTCAAACAGCTTCTACAGATTGCATCTGGAATTATACCATCCAGGCCAAACAACTGGATTGTTCATTAAAATCATCTGATTGCCATGTATTTATCTTTGTGCTTGTAACAAAAGAGAGAAAAAGAAAGAAGAGCTGCTCTTTTCAGTCCTTTGTACTGTCATCTCTTTCTGTTAGACTCTGCTTATTGGACAGAGATTTTGTCATGATTGGTTTCTTTGACATGTATTTCTATTGCCTTTCATCTGAAAGGAGAAGGTGGCTAAAAATTAAGTGAATTGTTCATTAAATAGCCACCCCTGCTTTGAGAAAAGGTTATTCTTTCTTTGGATTCTTTGATGCTGCTTTAACGATGCCTTTCCTTCCAGAGGCTTTCTGCATAAAAGGCAAGCTCTTGGGAAAAAAAAATAAAAATAAAAATTGGAAAATAAACCTTCTCCCCCTTTTCCTTTTCATGATGGTAATTTAAAAGATAACTGCTTTGAAGATAAAGTTGATTTCTGATAACAAAAGATCCACTGTTTAAAATGGGAGTCTGCTACTATTAGTGGATAATCGACAGGAAAAATGGTCCAGCAGGAGTGGGCAGACTTGCAACAATAAAAAAAATATAAAGCAGCAAACATAAGTCTAAGTGATTCCACCAAACTATTTCTGGTCTACAAGAATATTTTCTTTGTATTTTTGTTTTAACTATTGGTGCATTTAGACACAGCAGGAATGTAGGTTCTCTTACATGAAATTACACCCTAAAAGTGAAAAACAAAAATAAAAATAATAATAAATAAAAAAAATTACCCAGCTCCTCGTTCACTCATCCTCAGTTTGTTTGTAATGCTGACATTCTGAATTTAGGGTGTGCAAGCCGTGTGTGGTGGGGTTTTCTTACCTTTCTTCTACCACTGCTAATACAATCAAGTTTACTTGTCCTCATGGGAAAAGAAAAAAAAACCCAAACAACCAACAACAAGTCAGAGGAATTAAAAAAAAAACCAGCAAAAATAAAGATATGCTTGGGATTATCATTTATTTCTTCTTGAATGCTGCCTCATTCATTGAGGAATATGTATGTAGGAATTTGTTGGGCTGAGAACAAGAACAATTTCTAGGCACATGAGAAATTTTATGCTCCTCACCCCTAGTACAAAGGCCAAAACACACATAAAACCCAGGTAAGTTCTCAAAATGAGGTGCTGATGAAATTTAAGTGATGTATTAGCTTAATTTTTTTTTTTTTAATACCAAGAGGTGTTTCCAATACTCATCTAAATACTGAATTCTACAAAACACCTAACAACTAAATACTGAACACCTCAGCTAGACTGAATTCTACAAAAACACCTAAGAACTAAATACTGAATACCTCAGCTAAATACCGACTTCTACAAAATACTTAACAACTCTAAAGTGTCAGCACCTACGATCTCACGATAGGCGTGGAAAAATGATACGTGGTTTAAGGTCCTTGCCTTCAGAGAAAGAACATATGCCAGCTGGGGTTTTTTAAATTATTTTGCAGTGTTGTTTGCCCAAACTATTAATATATTCTCCCAAGAAGAGGCAGCGAGCGTTACCCAATATCTCCAAACCCATGAACCACACAGCCAGCACAGTCCTACACACTACAGATCTCCAGCAGCACCAAAACACGCTCCAAAAATAAACAACTTAGGGATCATCTTTTAAACCTTACTCATCTCAGTGGTCACGTCAAGCTCAGTGAGAGCACAGCTAGAAAAGGGCCGTGTCTCGTCCCACTCAGTGGACAACGAGGGAGGTGACTCTTTGCGATCCCACAGCAGAGTCACGACAGTGACTCCGAGAACAAGAAGACAACAATTAATTAGTTCTCCCTAATGAAACAATCAACAGACGGGACGGATAAAGGTGTTCTTCTCGTAGGCGATTATTTGATGGCATGACTAAATTTCAAGTTATTAGAAAAGAGAAAGGGAGTGAGAAAGTGAGGAAGAGAGAAAGATAAAACAAGAAGGTTCTCAGCACCTGTAGATCCAGCGATGTCTCACTGGAGCAGTCCAAGTCTTCAGTTCTTTGGTGATGGGTGCACCCCGATCAATATTTTTCTGTCCCTTTACACCCTTGAGGTATCCGGGCAGCATTCCCAGTTCCCACAGGAAGCGGTGTTGATGTGCATAAGCCCCATGAGCTGGAAGTAGCCTGGCTCCTGCCATCCACCTCCCCCCCAGGCACGGTCATCAGGAACACTTCACCAAAGAAAACAGAGTCCCACCTCTGCAGAACTTTTCCCTTCCTTTTGTTACAGCCTATCTGCAAGGAGACAAAGGGTGGATCACAAGAGATGTTGGGAGCAATCAACACTTCTCCCCTCCAGACAGGTCTTTCCACATCTTATCACCACACAAGGTCTGAGACACACAATAGCCAGGCTCATACAGGCAGCCAGATGAGAGACAACTGTAAACTCCATTAATGATCATTCTGGTTCTGACTCTGGAAAAGTCACTTCAAGAAGAGTTTGGGTGCAGTGTGGCAGCAGCACACTCACAACTACACACAAAATAGATGGCCTGCATTATGCTGTCTGGGAGCAGCTGAACTGCTTTGTTGACCCTTGCACTGGCTAAGTAGAAGCTGTTTGGTTTCTACTGATAGATACGTGTTTGGCTGGCTTCACAACAGTTTCCAAAAGGCTGTAAAATGTCTTCATTTGAGGAAGTAAAACTGACACGGATTTTTCTTTCAATTTCACGTATCTATATAAGGCCCAGAAAAATTCCCTCAAAAAATATTTTTTAGGGGGAAATCAAAAAGGACTGAAGAATTATGTGGTGCTCAACCACTGCCCTGTCAACCTATAACTATCTGTCAGATCTGAGACCTCCAGTGCTTGCACTAGCATAGGTTAGTGGTGACCAGTGCATAAGACGTGTTTTGCCTTTTGTGGACGCTAGGGAAAAGCATCTCCTTTGTCAGCACAAAACCTTCCAGCCTTCTTCAATGACAGTGGGAGAACAAGTTGAAGCCAACATCAGGACAGGCTTCTGGAGCTCTGCCTTCTTTTATCAACATCCTCTTCTTCTGGAGGTGAGTGTAGCTTACTGCCACTCCCCATATACTTCTATTTAAGTCCTGTGGACATCTGGAGAACACATCTGCTGCAGAAGACATGTACAGCTGGGTGTCCACAGCATCCTGGGGCAAGGAGACCCCCAGAGGTCTCAAATATTTGTTGAAAAGCAGACCAGAAACTCCGGTACTCATGAGGGTCCATATGCCAGGGCTACAAGGGAGAGGAGCAGCAGATGTTTCTCATGCTCCTCTGGGGTCTCCCAGTCATCCTTTCTCTCTCTCCTTCCTTTCAAAATACTGACACTGCTGGAGTGACTGGGGATCTGCAGCTGCATGTTTTCCTGAGGTTTTGTGGATTAAAAACAATCAACGCTGAGTTGGGTTTTTTTCCCCTCCAAAGTCATCTTCTTCTGATCACCCCTTCCTTCAGCTGTTTGCTGCCAAGGGTGCTCGCATTGTAAGGATTGTCTAACAGATGGTAGGTGTTCCTCAGTCAGTTGGTAACCCTCAAAGTTTTCAGAACAGGATAGATTTGCCATGGCTGCCTCAGTCAGTTGGTAACCCTCAAAGTTTTCAGAACAGGATAGATTTGCCATGGCTGCCCTGAGCTGTGAGCCCAGACCTCACATGACAGACTCCTGTCTGGCTGTTGATAAATTCTAGAAAGGTCTGAAAAGCAACAGCTTCAAAGTAAACCCAAAATACAATTCTGAGAGGTGTTTTCAGAACTAATCAGCCAAGTTAAGAGGTTTTAACTGATGACAACTTTTTGCTTACAAAAATGAAATCATAGGACCATAGAAAGTAGAAGGAAGAGATGGATAAATCAATACTGCAGGTGGAACCAACAGTCATGGGAAAATGAGAACCACATCTGTTGCTCATTTGTGCTGTAAAGTGATTTGACCAATCAGAGAGAAGCTTGAATGCAGAAATTCAACTGGAATTTAGCCACCATAAAATTTGTTCTCCATTCCAGAAGTTATTTAAATTACTTCTGCTGGATATTTTTTTTTAACTGAAAGCTTTATCACTCTCACTATGGTTTTAACTTCACAGATATCTCCCCATTCTGGTATCACTGGCCTTAGTCCTTTCTGTGGCTCTCCTGACATACAGTTCAGAGCATGTGATAGAGACTGAACAGTTCAGCTTTCTCCCAGCTTCATCTCTGTTGAACCTCTGTGCTCAGTATGAGGAGCTTGGCCACAGATGTCACTGCACCCAGGAGAAATATGGGGGAAAAAAAGGAGCTACTGCAGCTCACAGACCATGTTATTTATGGCGAGAGTCTGGAGGCAGCCTTGACTATGAAGAGCTGCAGCCAACTGACTGTATTCTTCTGCAATTACACTCAATTAAAAGAGGATTCCCGTGTCTTAATCAGATGCTTTTCTTAGGCTGGCTTAGCCTAAGCAGTACAACTAAAATAAGAATGTTAAGGAAATATATATAAAAACAAAACAAGAGTGAAAATAAGAAATGAGGCTTTGAATTCCTTCAAAAGATAAGCACACTGAGGTATGTTAGGTTGAAACCATGCTCCTTTCAGAGCTTCAGCACATGAACTCCAGGATCAGAGAAGAACAGGAAAAAATACCCATCATGTGAAATTTCTGAAGTAACAGAGATAAAGTAGGAACCTGGCTTGTATCATACATGTACCAGTGCAGAAAAAGAATAACAGTATATTCAGATGTGTAAACTGGAGCATTCCTTGGCAGCCACAAGAAATAACCATTCCATTTTACCTGGCTTTAACTGGGAGTTAAGAGCATGAGTCTCAACTGATTTAAACTTATTGTTTCATCTCTCAATTCTTTAAAATGAAAAGGGTGGATGACTAAGTGCAGGAAACATGACCTACAGTGAGCATCTGAAGTAATTGGAATCAACTAGCCTGGAATGGCAGAGACTTGAAGGGAAACAATAATAACTCTCAGATAAAGAAAGGAAATTATATATCATGACATGCTCCACAGCCAAAGCAGATGTGTTGTTTTGACAAATGTTTTTTTTCCATATGATCACAGTGACTTTTATTAAACAAAAGGAACTAACATTTGGGAAGGAGGGGAGGAGGACATTGATTAGCTGTATCTCATTTTCTCCTGTATTTCTGGACTTAAGAATCAGAAGCTGAACATAGCACGATGATGACACATTAGTTTAGAAATTGTTTTGTAATGGCTCATCTCACTCGAGGTAAGGGATAGATTTTGCCACAATTATATGTATGAAGCGTCACTCAAAAAGGCTGAAAAGATTCAGTGTAAGCAAGGATATGTGGAGAAGTCAAGAGAGTAAGCTGCAGATGCACAGAGCCAATTACAGACCCTGCTCTGCTAAGAGTACACAAGTGGGTCCTGTTTTGAAGTCAGTAAAATTTCACTAGCTTAAGTATGGTGTTGAGAAGGAATCAGCCCCATCACTCCACACGTCACACTGCGTTCTGTTATCTATTAAATTACCTCTATTTTTAAGGTCCATAGGACCTAGAATAGGAAAGCAAAAAGAGGAGACTAAGATTCAATATTTTCACTGTTAATACGTATCTCACACATGTCAAGCATTTATCTTCACCTCCATATAAAGGTCCATTTTTTGTACATTTTTTTGCCATCCTAAAGAAAATACATTCATAGAAAACTACATAATCATTAATCATGTGAAGGTATACTTCCCATCTGAGATGCTGAGACATAGAGCAAGCCTTCTCGGAGCCAACCAATCATATTTTATCACAGTAAAGCACTTCATTATTCCTACAGAGTTTTAAAACTATTCTGTTTCATAGTACTTTTTTTTCCCCCCACGTATTCTTTCAAGGAATAAGTCTAACATAAAGAAAACTTAGATAGAGAAGGCAGCTTACTTCCAGCAAGTTTTTGGGCTTGGCTTTGTTTAACATCACAATTTTGCAAAACCTGAAACAGGTTTGAAGTCCTGTTATGGTCATCCCTACAACTACAGCAATATTTGCTAGATTTACACTTTCACAAAAAAAAAAAAAAAAAAAAAAGTAAAAATTAAGCAGCCAATGAAGTCTAAGTGAACAAGGCTTATTTAACCTCAAAAATGGAAAAGTTAGGAAGTTACCTTGAACAAAACTGCATCCTTATGGGTGTCAGTCAAGCTCTTAAATTTGCAAGTACAAAAACTCCATAGGGATGTTTTCAAAACACTTGCAAAGAGAAGTAAGGATGCTATTTCACTGCTAGGAAATCAGCAGTATTTCAGTTCCTCCAAAAGTACTAACAGAACTAAAGACAGCGAAACAATAGTTGAGCAGAACATAAGAAGTAACTGAGATCTACCCACCCATTTTGTTATTCAAGATGAAATTCAGCTGCACCAGGGGAGGGTTAATTTTCTTTCAGTAATGTGTGGGTGGAGTAATCAAGCTCCACCTTAACTTCCAATCAACCCTGGCATTACAGGGAAGCATTTGGGGGTAAAGCTGACCTGATTTTCTCTGAAGGTTTGAGGAAATGAGGAACACAGAAGACTTCTCACACCAAAAAAAAAAACCAACCCCAAACAACCAAGAAACAAACACCAAGAAACAAAATCATACAAAGCTGAACATCCCCAGATAGATGCAGCTGATGGTGTCTGTTCTATTACAGCCAGGAATTGAGTCTCAAGTGTCTAAACACCAGCTGACAGTCATGTGGTTTCCCTGATGCTTGTCCTCTCTGCAGCTGCAGAATGATGCCTGCAGGAGGATGCCAAGGTTTCTCTCCTTACCTGAGAGCTGTCAGTGTGTGACAGACATCAAGGCAGCTCACAGGGCACTTTATCTTGTGTCTAGCTCAGGACAGAGCACACATGGAAAGTTCACTTTCTGCTTTCAGTCATCATACAGCCTTTGCCAAAGAAGGTTGCCTCAGTCATTTGTACGTGAGCACAAAATGCACTCATCTGCTCCCTCCAATGCACCAGCACTTCACCTCTGGGTGACTGATGCAATTTAAGCTCTGCTTCTGTCCGTGTTGTACAAGAGAAGGGAAAAATGGAGGAATGGGGAATATTTTCCATCAGTGGTTCAAGGTGGATCATGTTTTTATAACTGATTAGTATTGCTGTGCTATTGCATTTCTCATTAAAATCCCTTTCTTGAAGCTAGGTACAATTTGCACCATGTTTTCCACTTGTTTAAGCTTCAAGCTGTCGCTCAAAAAATTAATTTTAGCTGGGTTCATCTTTCCATCACAATCTTTTTGTGACAGTGGTTGATTAATTCTATGTCATTGTTTGCTCTTCTGCAAGATTAATTGCAGGATGGGAGAACATATGACATTCTGATGAGGGAATATCACAAGTTATTGCAATTCCACAATGCTAGAAAGCAACTTTTTTTCCCCCCATCTAAATTCAGGCAAGAAGCAATGTAGTGAACCTGGTTTGGTCTGTTATGGGACAAATAGCACTGATGGAAGGAAAGACCTTCTTTAGTTGTTTGGTTAAGGTTTGCTGCCATAGTGCTCATTCCCTCCAACTGCATTCTAGCCAAGACCTTAAAGTCTGAAATGCATCTCCTGAGCTCTTGAAGGAGACAAGTTCACAGTCCAGATAGACTGACTGACAATGGACAGCTCTAGTCTAGCACTAAACCAAGCGTCTCCTCCAGGATTTTTTTGCCAACTCTCAAAACATCCCAGAGTAACAGATTTACAGATGGCAACGAAGGAATGAACGTAGACACACCACCAGTTTTCACATTGGTCGTTGTAACACCAGGTTGGATCAGAAGAGACGAGCCTATGCCCAGTGTAATGCGCAAATCCTGAGCTCTTCCTCAAGACTCCTACATTCCATGTTTCCCTCCCATGAATTTGGTTAGGTTTTTAGGATTTTTACTGAAAGATGGGAACCACTGGTAAATCACAGAATGGTCGCTCACAAGCTCTGCATTTCCTGGTAGGAATCACTGAGAGAGAGGTTTTGCCCAAGAGAGGTTTGTCCCATTCCAGTGCAGATGAGCTGACACCTTTGGTTTTAATGCACTCGAGATGAAACACATGTATGTGAAGTAAGGACAGGCTTTGGGACACTCTTTCTTTAGTCTGTAATGGCATAAGATAAAGGGTAGTTTATGTTCAGTCAAGCCTTTCATTGGCTGACCTTAGTGTACATCTATTTCCCCACAGAGCTGCTTTGCAAAGCACATCCTCAGTACCATATGATGTAGTCATACAGCTCTTTTCTCTACAAACTTTATTTATTTAGCTTTTATCCCAGTTGTTCTGCATACTGATTGATTGAAAGAAATCCTACCCACTAGTTAGATAACTGCATTGATATTTCTCTACTGGTTTTTCACTTAAGCTTGAACATAGCCTTTCTGTTCCTCATTTACCCCACTGTATAGAGAAATAAAAGGTTTTCCAGGGAAAATAAAAAGGAAAAATAAATGAAATATATTTTAACAAAAATAAAAAGTATAAGAAACACGGAGATTTTTCTCAAACCGAATCACTGGAATAAAACCAAAATCCTGTAAATAGACATTGTAAACATGTTGTCACCTTAACTGCATCTGATTTCATCCATCCATATGCACCCATCTTGCTTTAGGAATGGGGAACAGATGCCCAAGACCAAAACCCACCAGCCTGTCCAGTTTCTCCTGTTTCCTGCTTTCAATATTCAAACTTCTCCAATGTGTTGTATCTTGTGAGGCAAGTCTGCCTTCTAGAATTCAGCCCACAGAGGAAAGTAAACCCAATTTGCCTTTTCCAAGCAAGAAAAATATATGCAGTACAGGGAACTGATGTACCCAATTGAGTGAAATCATTATTGACGTTAGAGCAATAATGTGATTTTGGAAGTCATCCAACGACTTTGGGGACTTACTTTGTAATTTAATAGTAACTACATGACTAAATCCCATCAGGAAAATCCCATGAGTAACTTGGAAAAATTCAGTATAAAAATTGAAATTCAGTGATGCAGTCTGGGAAAAATCCCTGTGTTCCTAATATCCAGGTAGCAAGACTGAAATCATGCCCTGTGTAGAAGAGGTAAAAAAATATGTGAAATGTTGTAAGTTATGAAGAATATGCCCTTTCTAAAGCTGTTTTCCCACAGGAATACTCAATTTATCACCTCATCATGATGACTCTAATGCCACACTGCCATGTTCAAGGTGGTTGAGTAATTTCTATAATTCCTCTTCAGTCTCATCTCTTTCTGCCTTCCTGCATCACAGGGTAACACATTTGGTGGAAAATTTGCAGCTTCTTGTCACAAGGCAGCATCTGATAATCAAAATGTAATCTGTGATGTGGTCTGTAAGTAAGGAGAGGAATTAATGAGCCTCAACATATACATAAGAAAAAAAAAGAATAATTCTTAAAACCTCACATTTTTTCGCTTCCAATGAAAAGCTTCTCTTAAGTATTTACCAAAACAGGATTACTCAGAAGCCTGCTATTTGTTTAAACATCTCATAGCATGAGAAAATTAAAGTTGATGCACAAATTGCTCCCATGTTCACAATATGCAATTTTTCCTGCTCTTGGGTATTATATTGAACAATGTTAGAGAGTATTAATAATTAGGTAGAACTGCATCCAGAAATCCTATCTGGATATGTAAAGGAGGGTAGAACTTTACAGGATTTTTTTCCTCCCTCCAGGCCATAATGCTCATGTAGCAAAAATGTGCAACACACATCAGTAAATCTGATGTGTAAATTAGAGACGTCTCACAACAATTTGCATTTTTATATGTCTCTGAGGAAGTAGGACACTTATATTAGCTACTGCCAGGTAGCACATAAATAACTGCAGATCCAATTGCCAGAATTTCTGGAACATGTCGAAGAGCTTAACAGAAAGATTTATGAGAACTTCAAGCTTTAGATTTCAAATCCTTGGTATCTGTCAAGCTACAGTCTTAATACTAAACTCGCCACTCCCCCCCCCAGACTGTCTGTACATTCAAACCAAAGCTATAAAGAGTTGCTAAAGGCTTTTAGTTTGAATCTTAAATTATATTCCTGTGTTCTGTTCAGTGCTTTATTGCCAGGAAGACTTTGTGCTTAGAAGTAACTTAAGCTCATGTCAGACCAACCTGTCTTATTTTTCTCTAATATGTTTGCAGAACAATATTGACATTTTATTGTATTATTTAATATAAGATTAGATTATTTTCCTTCTGAAAAGGGCTGTTAGGAGATTCTGAATCCTGTACTGATTCACTTAACAGAGGAGATGTCACCTGCTTTGGGTTGTAGGATGGTGGTCCCATGCCAGGGGAGTAAGGACGGTGAGGAACATCATTTGATAGGAGAAAGCAAATTCCTATTCTTGCAGTTAACAGTGGGATTACATAAACAACATGGATACACTGGTCTCCTTTGAAGAAGACAAAGTGTGTATATATATATACACACACACATTTATACACACTTATACAATATATACTTGCTGTTACAATAAGCATCTTGCTTATATGTAAATGAATTCAAGAAAAGGCAGATGTCCAAGTAAGAAAATGCAGATCTGCAGCAACCACACTCTTGTTCTGCATGACCACAGGATTCGAAACCACTGCAGCACACGTTTTCAGGCATCCCATTATTCAGGAAATTGCTCTTTAAGTCACAAGTTTTTAATCATAACATTGTTACATATATATATATATGTATGAAAAAGGCACCATTGTTTAATTACTGGAAAGGAAAATATTCCCAAGATGAGTTATTGCTTAACTAATCAAATTTATGGGTAAGTCCAGGAAGGACTTAAGAGGCAACTAAAAGGGGGTTAATGCTTTTCTGGATAGTTTTTGGATTTTAAGGTTTCTGATGGTTGTTGCTGTGCAAAAGTTGCTTTCCTCCTTCATTTTGTGATCAAAACTAACATCATGTGTCACAAAATTTACGTTAGATTATTCTAATATTAATGTATACAAAATTTTCATACCTGCAAGTTACTATCAATTTTATTTATAGATAATAAAATTCACAGAAAAAAAAGAAATACAGTGAAGATTGTTGGCTGGGCCTCTTCAGAAGGTGCTTCTTACTAAACAAATAAGCTATCTTTAATTTATAAAGTTTTATGGGTTTTTTTTCCAATACAAATTCCTGGAAATTTCTAAATGTCCATTCAGGAATAAAGAAAGAATTAAGGTTTTGGACCAATTCCTAACATCCACTTTTGGAAATTCTTAAATTTGGTAAATTATACAATCTCTGGAAATGTTTCAAGCTCTTGTTAAGAGCTTTTTTTTTTTTTTTTAAAGAAAAAGAAAGTATAACTTTCCTATTCCAAAGATAACAATCTTTGAAATATTGTCAGGACTCAGCGCAGCATCATGGCAGAATAATAACAAAAAAAAAGAGTTCTGTGTTCAGAGACAGGTTTCCAGCCTGAACTTCAGTGCAAAATTGTCGCTGCTGAGCAGCAGTAATTTCACAGGCCTTTAGTCAGAGCTGTATTTTCAGTTCAAAGCTGATAAAGTGAAAAACACAAATGTTTACTAAATTAGCTTATGGCAATTGGCTTCAGTATACAAGAGCAATGACAATTACCCAAGGTAGAAAAACCTCAGGGATTACACAGTGTATGATACATTTGCTTCAGTAACAGCAGAATAAGATTGGCTGTTACTGTCTGGAGTAGCAGAACCTGTACAAGCCATCCTTGTAGTAGTCAGAAAACTCTTTCCCATCCTCACTGTAATTTCAAAATCAAGTTCTCTGATCCTTTATGCACAGAGTTTGCCAAGGTGGGCAGAGCTTTCAAACCAGGATGAGCTGAAAGGGTTAAAAGTAAGGAAAACCCTTGATTTCTTATTCCTAGTATCAGTTCTTGTGGTGTCAATCATGGAAAATAACTCAAATGATTGAGTAAAAAAAATGGTTTGTCTTGTCAATGAATGCTTTGGCACTAATAAGCTACTTTTGTTTGCTCTTCACGTACATTAAACTCCAGCCTGAAAAAAATATGCTGTATTTTTATTTATTGTTTTTTAAGTGACCCTTTACAAGATAAACTCTAACCTTCTGCCTTTCCTTTTATGTATACCAAAGTTCATATTGAAATACAGTACTGAAGAAAGTCACTTTGAGAAACTTCACCTTTTAATTACAAGAAGCTGACAAGCCAATATGGAACCACGGATTTCTAACAGCTCTTAAAGCTACAAATCCATTTAGGAAAGTGGGAACATTTGCTCCATCCAAGTTCCATCACAAAGGCAAGTGGTAGCCTGAAAGCCAGAATTTTTAAACCAAGGTTTTTAGCAGTTTGAATGATTCAGAACGGAATCAACATGAAACTTAACATAGACCTGACTTCATAGCATCTACACAAATTGTTAGATTCTGCCTAATCTAAAGCTATCTGTCATAATTTGTTGACTCACAAACAATAAATCTAAAAGAACGAGGAACAGAAAAGGAGAGGGCAAGTGGGAACTACAGAAACAGCCACAGAAAAATTAAATTTATCAGATATACCAAGACATTGTAGGGGTTCATGGCTCTTCCATCCTCCTTCAGCCTGGAGCAGTGACTAAGAATTGGCATAAAGAGCTACTCAACATCAGTTAGAAGCAGCAGGTCTGAGGCTACTTCTCCTCAAGGTACAATAACAGGTTTTTAAGCTGGTCATCTTAGATACTGGTCATCTTAGGCTGTGCTATCATAACCCCCACAGATCTCTCCAATGCATCTGTGCCGTAGAAAGTGCTTCTGTTACTGAACTCTGTTCCCAAATCACTCCCTAAATCGGTATCTTCCTTTCCTAGTGATGACATGGTCCAAGAATGTTTAGGGAGGAGAGAGGGGAGCTAATTACACTGTTTGTCTTTCAGCTTTTTGGTGTTTGTCGAGGTTTTGCGTTGTTTTGTTGTGGCTTTTTTTTTTTTTTTTCTTGGACTTTGATCAAGATTTGCAGCTGTGGGAAATCTCATCCCACTTTCTGGATAACATCAGTATTCTTAGATTGCACTCTGATTTAAAAAACACCATCACAGAAGCAGCACCCTGTTTACTCTTCAGCAATTTACTCTTTGTACTTTGCTATGAAATGCTTCAGTCTCTTGCTTGCACGTAACAACAGTTTTGAGACATATTTGACAGGCTGCTGGGTGGAGTTTATATCCCAATATTCATCTCATCAGTAACTGGTCAACAACAGGGAAAGCTCTGGAGCTTACTGTGAGCTTCTCCAAGGTGACTTATACCATAACCTGATAAACCAAGTCTGCAGTTGCCCTGGATAGCTCTACACTCTCCTTTGCTCCCAGGCTTTACTGACTGGTACACAAGAGCAATGATGTTGTGGTCCTCATTGTTTCTAAACACCCTCTTTTTAGTGTCAAATGCCCATAGAAAAACTCTGAAATGTCTATTCATCTCCTGGAAGACTGGAGATGGATTCTAATCATGGAATAAGAGAGATTCCCTATATGTTCTGTTCCCATAATTCTGGGCCCAGGATTAAGTTGGGGTTTTTAACCTCAGAATGCTGTAAAAACAACCATGTGACTCTGACATCTTCAGGGAAACAAGAAAAGACAAGCTAGAGACAAAATATCATGACTTCAGATTTGATAAATAACTTGAAATATGCTTTTTATGATTTGTTCTGGAAATGCCAAAAATCCCTCCAAGTGGAAACTATTTTACATGTATTACTAAAGTTTATAATTACATCCTGTTGTGGGGTTTCTTTTTTTAATGCCATATATCTTTTGTCCAGAAGATGACTCTTCCCTACAGCCATAATTTCCCCCATAAGAACATGCTCAGTGTGCACCCATCCTCTCCTCCATATGGGTTTTGAGAAGGGTTTGGGCCCCTCTTCAGCTACAGCAATGTAAATGCACTCCCACTTTCTTGGGCTGGAAGCAAAATCCATATTTCCACATGTCCAAGATTTTGCTAAATAATATATCACAAATGAAATATTACCTTCCTTGAAAATGAGGACAGCAGTGCTCCAGCTTCTCCAGCCAAGTCCTCCCAGAGGAGTGCAGAACCTCCCCTGGTGCATCAAGTGCCTGTCCGGGTGCATGACCCACCCATGCCTTCCTAGCTCATCCGTCCAGCTCTAGCAAGAGCTCTTGTGGTTTCCTCCTTCGGAGGAAATTTTACACAGAATCTATAAATTGTGGAAGGAACAAAAGCACCGGACTTCTCATTCCTGCCTTTTTTATCCCGGAGTTGCTTTTCCCCTGCAGCAGCTCTAATCAGTAGTCACAGTTTTGTTTTCTTGGTAAAGAGCTGCTTGAGTTGTAATTTTTCCAAGCCTTTTAAGAACAGTTGTTGTTCCCCCCCCCAACCTTTTGCTTTTTTTCTACCTGTTTGCAATTATCCACATACTCAGATCAATTTATTACCTTATGCATAAGCACATTCTCTCTCATTTTTCTTTCCCTTAGGACCTCTACATTAAGATGACGACTCAGGCTGCTCAAATCACCCAATTGCAAATGCACTTTGATCAAGCGATGACTCAAGGAGACCCAAATATTACTTCTGCAGGAAGAGACAAGGCAAATTGATCAGTGCTGTCACTGGAGAGAAACAGCTCCTGAAGGAATAGTTCTAAAATGCATTATCTTTAATGTAATCAAAGGAACATTTCATTTAATTTTAAAATGCCTTGCAATATTTGTTAGTGCTAGCGTTTCAGAGGGTTACGGGGACAACTGTTAATCGCACTGACTAGACAAACACTGCTTTGTTTAATTAAGGTTATCCTACTCTCTTTGCATAATAGTTTTCTCATTTGGTGTACGCATACATTATTTTTTTAATTAGTAACAGCATAAGTGTAAATAATCTTTCAGGGTGGAGGTGTGGAGACTAAAGATGTGGGAGGGTTGGTGGTCTAGGAAACTATATAATAAAAAGATGATTTTCTTACCACCTCTTGACACATTTTAGATTGAAATGAGAAGGGACTAGGCATTCCCATGGCTTGTTTTTTCCAGAAGGCATGAAGGAGATCATAATCCCCCCATGCATTACCCAGCCAGCACGAGTGAAAATTTGGTATATTGCCTAGACACTGCTCCAGAGCCAGTGATTAGAAGGAGTTTGCAGCCTTCTGCCTGTTTTCCTGTTTTGGCTTTTCCCTTCCATAGGAAGGGGATGTAGCTGCAGCAGTGATGGAGGGGGCGATGGTCTCCAGGGACAAAGTTCTTCCCCTCACCAAGAAGCAAGAGGTGCTGCTAACAGAGGGAGTTGAAAGACCTTCAATCCAGGCAACCTGCACTTGGAGCTCACCCAGGCCAGATGGCAGATGTGGGCAGCAGAGCTGATGTGCTGCACACACTGGAGAAAGCCCCACATCCACACAAGTCTCATACAAGCTAAGACTTGTTTTTAGCAGGGTGACACAAGGCAGGCTTTGAATGCTTGGGCTGAACCAAAGGACTGTATTTCCTCTTTTCTTAGGTATTCACATAGGCTCTAGAAAGCAAGTTAGCATCCAAGCTGGCTCTTCCTGATGACTTTCTTTTCTGTGGCAGTGATTCATTATCCTTCTGTTTTATCCACTCTGAGGTGATGATGGCATTCACTTGGTTAAAGAAAAGGAGAAGTTTATGAACCATTGGACAGCTGCACTTAAATAGCTAAGAGGTACAGCCAGAAAGGGAAGGAAAGGACATCTTGAAAGTGAAGTTCTTGAAGTGGAAGACAGTGACTAAGATTAATGTTATTTTTCAGGATCTTCCAATGGTTATTTCTTGTGTAACAACCCACAGGCATAAAACTCAAGTTAAACCTTTTACATCTTTAAAGGGGGAAGAGATGTAGTCTGAACTGCTTCTGTACATTCTGGATATCACTGGATATTGGATGTAAATCAGGAACCCACCACAACCCTATAATACCTCTGGAAAAGTTCAGAGTAATTACAGATGAAAATCAGGATTGCACCAAAGAAAAGATGAGCCGAACATCAGAGAGGCCTGGTTAGTAAAGCCCATGCTAATTGTCTGTAAACCAAGGGAGAAAACATCCTCCCTGTCCCTCTGCAAGCTATGTGGTTCCCTAGAAAAATCATTTGCCTCTGTATTCCACGTTTCAAAGGCAGAACATGATGTTCCCTGTTCTAGTATAAAACCTGAATAAGCACATGGAGTTTTGCAGGGAGGTTTTATATTTACAGCTGTTATAAGTAAAAAAAACAAAACAAAAAAAAACCAGTGTGATTTTTCTCCCCCTCAGTTTTCAGCAATGCTCTTTTGTTCAAGAAACTACATAGTCAATAATTTGTTTGCAGACCTCTGACTGAGCTCTACAGCAAGGCAGTTTTGTTTAGAGCCAGCCTTTACTCTTCTCATTTGCCTCTTGTGACACCTACCCCACTCTCAAGAACCAGACTTAACCATAAGTAAACTTTAGTGAAAAAATGCCTGTTAAAGAAATCACTTATGCACTATCACGACAATAACAAACCATCAGCAAGACCCAGGATTTAGGTGACTAATATAAATATTTTACGGCATTCGTAGCTTTGTTTTCCTAAAATAACACTGTGATTGAAAGTTTTCTCTGCAGTAACATGGGCAAATAAATAGTTATTTTTCCAAGACATCAACCCTTGTTTCGCCATCGCTCACCTTCACACCAGTCATCTTCTCACTCAAGCAGAAAAGTGAAAATGGAAGTAGCACTTCAAGTCAAGAAAACAATAATAACAAAAAAAAAAAAAGCTCTTAACATGGTGATTGGAATAAAAGCATTTCTCTGCATCCTCACTGTTTGTTGCAGAAGCAAGAAAGGGGATGTATTTAGTCTGTTTTTCATTCACATCTACAGCTGTAGGTGCAGCTGCTAGCAAGGGCTGCTCCCAAAGAAAGTACTTGCACAGGATGAAGATCAGCACAGGTATCATTTCATAATGCCACATGAAAACAGGTCAGGTGGAAGTACATTTTCTAGGGGTAACTTAGTAACACTGCAATGCTGAGTTCCCACGGCCTCTTTGCTCATATTATCCACTCACAAAAACAATAAATAAACATATTAGATGACGTTTTCATGGGAAGGTAGGACAAGGTTATGAAGAATGCTCATGGTTACAGCACTTGGTTCACGCAAACACCTTTTAACAAGTTGTAACTATTGCTGAAAACAAAGAATTAGACTTGCATATGTGCAGTAATAGTGCCCCAGCTATAGTCAGCTATGCAGAAATATTTAGTCCACTCCCAAAAATCTGTTAGATAATTTTTCACATAGCTGCAGCTCTAAATTTTTCTCGGGGACCTCAGCTTTAATAGATCTCTTCTGTCAAACAGCACTAACCAGGTTCAACCTGAACCGATTCTTGGGGTCACTGAGGTGGAAAATGCATAGAACTGCTTTAATATTCTTGAGCTTGATTATAGGTTTGTAACTAGTCATGCTGCTTACTTGAATTGTAATGCAGTTCCCTTCCACCACACACGGTACACGTAATGAAAAAGGGATTAAATTCTCCTATTTCAAATAACTGCATAATACTATGAGAAAAACTGGTTTGCAGGAGAATAAATAAATAAATAAAGCCAAAAAACCATGAGGACATGCTTACACCAATTTCCCTTCGAGATTTCATTAAATTCAGCAAGAGCAGCTGCATTTACAAACAATAGATCACTTCCTCAGGACAGTTACTCCAGACCAACCGATGTAGGTACAACTCAGCATCATGATCATTTTGAGTGTAAACAGATTTTAAGGGTTTTCTTCCTGGGATGAAAGGAAAGCAAGAAGAAAGAACATATACATTTTTTTTTTTTTTTGTCTCTCTTAAAAATGCATTAAAGCATCTTAAATTGGAAGAATTTCACCTACTCTGTTACTGGGCATAGTCAAGGGCAAGTAATAAACAGCGAGGTTCCAGGATTCATTTGCACTAATCGTGGTTTCATGCCATTAAGAACAAAAAAGAACCCAACAACAAAAACCTAAAAAACACAGTGTTTGAAATAGGTATTTTATTCCTACTCAAAGCAAGTACGTTGCTGTTTGTTCAAAGCATCACTTGATAAGTCAGGCCGAAAAGAGAACCAAATCAAACCATTTCTGGAGGCTGGTGATTTACAGGTGAGCAGCAGTAAACCAGTTACAGGGAATGGAAACAAGAAACGAGCCGAGGATTTTGAGACAGAGAAAATAAAGAGTAAGGAGAGGGAAACAAAACATAACCTCAGTGGGGACAGGCAGAGTTTCAGCAGAAGTGCTCTCATATGTGCTAGTAAGAAAAGACCTTGTCAGAGCAAAGCAACGAGACCCCAGGGCATATAAATTTCTGGTCACAAACTCCCTATTCAGCCTGGAACAAGTCACTCCAAATGAAGTGAGTAGCATAAGTTCAAATGACACCTTGGCAGTGGGCCTATAAAACTAGGGACAGGCTCCCACTGGACTATTTTCCCTGATTCTTATGGAAAGTTCCCAGTCCACAGCACAGCTAGATTTAACGCTCAACTTAACTGGGTAAGGCTTATTGCATCTGTCACAGTCCCGCTCCTTGCCACCAAGTCACCCAGGCTGTCAGGGCCATTAGGTACATTTGAAACAAGACGGATGGCAGCAGTGCAAGGACAGCGAGCAAGCTCTGAACTGGGAGTAAAAGCAGAGTTAGTTTGTTTCTTGCACTGCAAAAACTCAGGAGAGAAGATGCGATGGTTAACTTCTAGTGAGCTAAACCCAGAGAGGTCAGATTGGAGGGATCGAAATAGAACTCTTCTCAAAAAAGCAGGTTATGGTAAAAATAAAAAGTATAAAAGATGATAGGACAAATGGAAGAGTAGAAAAAGGAGTTTAGAAAAGTCTAAGGCAAGTAAAATATTTCTTCAATACTGAACCATACACTATTTGTTTTATACTACAGTATTCAGCTGTACTAAGCAGCAGAGCTACTGAAAGTTCGGGAAGTTGGCCTCTGGATATATGAAACATATAGAATAGATAGTAAAATACAAGAACAAATGTGAGGAAACCTTCCTTCAAGTAAGCAAGTTCTTTCTCATTTAATGTAACTGATAATCTTCCACATAGCACCTATTTTCATCCCAAATGAATCATTGAAAGATGGGATGGTTTCTGTGACACAGACTGTTTCTCTTGACATGCCATCAGTTATGGTTTAGGGTTAAAAGTAAAACTACAGCTGGGGCTTTTTTCCACTTGTTTTACACACATTTTCTACCACAACAGCATCAGAATTTAGAATGCTTGGAGGTTATTCCAGCTTTCATTTTCTTCACAAATTCTTCATCTCTGTAGCAAGTTAAAGGAGCAGATGCATCCCTGGGAAGGTTTCCAGGCTGATTTTGAAGAAAGTGAGGCATCCAGTCTTTCCCGAGCTGAGCTGGGGTTTCTGATCAATGATAATATCACGCACAGGATCAAAGAAGAGCTTGGAATAAATACTGATGTGTAGAGTTGTATAAAGTTGTTAGGATGCAGATGGTTTCTGCACCTCCCCACGGACTCCTGCTGAAGATAGAAAGTGCTGATCCTCATCTTTGATTATCACACAGATCATCTATAGTGCTTTATCCTTTGATGCAGCTGAACGCTCTGCCTTCCTGTATGAACTTACATTTCTATTTCTCTTCAAAGACGAGGGAATGCCTTTTAAAAAAATATACATGTAAATGCTCCACGTCTAACGTTATTAAACTGGTACTTTATCACCCAAAGTATTCTCTGCAAAGATCTGGCTTTTATCTCTCTTTTATGGCATCCAAACAGCAAATCCTGATACTTCATCTCTGCTTCTCTAGGCGTTGTGACAAAGGGAAATATCAGCTCTTCTGCTCTTAGTGCAGGTCCAGACTGTTGCAGAGATTTCCAAACAGTAGGTTATTCATCTGTTCAGCTTATTGTCTGTTAACTCCCACTAATATTCATGGGGTAATGAGCATAAAAAGTGCATTTGAGAAAATTCAATTACAGAATTAAGCTGACCACGGTACATCTGGCTATGTAAAGTAAGTCTAATCCTTTCTGCGTAGGCAAACAAGTTTCAGGCAGGGGAGTGGTTTAATCTCAGAGGGGTTATGTGAAAGCTGATGGAGAAGACATTTTTACTAATATATGCCTGCATAATCACAGCTTTTAGAACAAAGCTCAGTTGATTTAGGTACATCAGGTGGAATACGACAAATACATACTTTAAAGGAAATATAAACTAAAGGACTACTTAACTAATGCAACAAACAAACATAAGCTTATAGTAAGAAGCCATAATCTCATTTCTAATATATACAGTAATATCTTACTTCAGTGGCCAATTGCCCTTTCCACAATACAAATCCTTACTGATTATTGGAAAACACACATTTCTTGAGAAGTTTGTTTTCTTTTTAATCACATGGATAAAGCTTGTGAGGAAATTGTAATATACATTGTAACTCACTCATTTTCTGTCAGCTCTAGAATTTATTCTGGCTGAGAGATTGGCCAAGACAGCTTTCATTTCATGCTCATAACTTTATATTTCCCTTAGTATGGAGTAAAGCAATATTTTTTGCTGCTCTTGTGGAAGCTATTATTCCTGTACCAAGATCAAAATTGCAAATGCAAAGAGAATGGTTTCATTCATAATAAAAGAAACATAACCCCCCCATTTTTCTCTGAATTATTATGTTTGAAATGAGTGTTCATTCCCTCAAAAGTACAGTTTATTATACAGTACAAAGCAATATTCCTGAACTGCATCACTAGAGCCTTCAGCAGAGCCCTAAAGGCCAGACCTTGCAGCTCTACCACATAGCTGCTGAATTAAAAATAAATAAAGAGGACAGGCGGAAGGAAATGCTGCAATTTCATTAGGAAAAAGGAGAAGGGATTGCCAGGCTCTTGTGTGCTAAACTGGCACCCAGAAAGTCAAAGTTCATACCCAGTGGAAGGCTGTCAATAAAGGCTTTTGGAAACAGCTGTCAACTAATGGTGGATGAGAAGCTCACCATGAGCCATCAGTTTCTCTCACAGCCCAGGCGGCCAATCGTGTCCTGGGCTGCATCAGGAGAAGCGTGGCCAGCAGGTCGAGGGAGGGGATTCTCCCTCTCTGCTCCACTCTGGTGAGACCTCACCTGCAGCACGGCATCCAGTTCTGGAGCCCCTGTCACAGGAAGGCTGTGGATGAGCTGGAACGTGTCCAGAGAAGGGCCACCAGGATGGTCAGAGGGCTGGAGCACCTCTGCTATGGGGACAGACTGAGAGAGTTGGGGTTGTTCAGGCTGGAGAAGAGAAGGCTCCGGGGAGACCTTATTGTGGCCTTCCAGTATCTGAAGGGGGCTACAGGAAACCTGGGAGGGGCTTTTTAGGCTGTGGGGCAGTGACAGGACTGGAGGGCATGGATTAAAACTAGAGATAGGTCAATTCAGCTCAGACAGTAGGAAGAATTTCTTCCCCAGGAGGGTGGTGAGACACTGGCACAGGTTGGTGAGACACTGGCACAGGTTGGTGAGACACTGGCACAGGTTGCCCAGAGAGGTGGTGGGAGCCCCATCCTTGGAAGTTTTGAAGCCCAGGCTGGCTGGGGCTGTGAGCAACCTGCTCTAGTGGGAGGTGTCCCTGCCCATGGCAGGGGGGTTGGAACCAGATGAGCTTTAAGGTCCCTTCCAACCCTGACAATTCTATGATTCTCTTCTCAGATCATCTCTGCGATTCTCTTTGCAGATGATCTCTTCAGCTGAGGCTATTTGCCTTTAGAGCAGCAATCTCCCAGGGAAAAGTTGTCTTTTAATTCTCCTATACACCTTCATTTGCCAATGACAAGACCCAATTATTCTTTGCTCAGAGTCCTAGCTGGAGAGAGGGGCAGAGTAAGTGCTCTCTAGCAGCTACCTGGAGACAGCATGAGGAAGCCTTGCAGAGCTACTGCCTCAAGCAGTGTGCAGGGATCTCTCTTGAATCCTAATGTGCATTCAGAGCTGCATTTACAGGTCACAGCTCATCATACACCGTTGTAATATTCACATCCCCCCTTTCCCTGTTGCCTTTTTGTAGTCTACACGCAGCAAAGTTTAAGCTGTCTGGGTTTGCTAGGTTGTTCAGTAGCACGAATCTAGACAGAGAGGAAAAGGTAAAACTTCAAAAAGGTGTTGGTTTTTTGGTTTGGTTGTTGGTTTTGTTTCTTTTTTTTATTATTATTTCATTATTTTTAATATTGTGTACAGGCCTCAGTCTGCATTACAGGTCTCACTGTGGGAAGGTTCAGAATGGTAGAATAAGAGGAGCTGCTTTGTCCAAGCAACTGAGAATAACTTATTTTAAAAGTAAGGGAGATGGATACCAAAAAGAAGAGTTGAAAGACATCACATCTTTGTTTCTGAAAGGAAGGGGATTTTTTGCCTCCAGTGGGTCGAAAAGGCTGCATTCCACGATCCTCAAGTTGAAAACATGTTGAAATTTGAATCAAAATAAAAAACAACCAAAAAAAAAGCAAACAAACAAAAAATAAACCCCAAACAAACAAAAGACCAAACAAACAAAAACAAAACAAAAAAATCAAACAAACAAAAGGTCAAAATACTCCAATTACACCACAGTAAAAAGAGAAGAAAAGATTCAGCTTGTCTCCAAATTACATTCTGGAGAATAAGGAAGAAGCATTTTAGCTAGATGAAAACAACAACGAAAACACAAAAATAAAAAACACCCCACACAGAAAACCCAAACACCCTCAATTTATTTTTGTCTATCAAAACCAAGTATTTCTTTTCATTTTTACTTCCCTTTTTAACCTGCTTTTTCCATTTGGCATCTGAACTGACACATCTGCTTAGCCCTGGAGGGAGGGAGGGAGTGTAAAGAGGGGATGGATGAGAAGCAGGACACAGCCAAGGAACCCCATTGCAGGGATACAAACTGATGCCACAGGGGCACTAAAATTTATCCCCTAATAAATCCCTGCCTAACTTGTCAGCAACAAAGCACTTCCTAAAACATCATCCACTGCTGTGGCCACGCTGTACTGGGGGACTTGGGATAGTCAAGGGAATGCGAGTGTTAAATGAGAGTAAAATTATGGTATCCTCCTGTAGCTCATTTTATGCATTATTTGGAAGATAACTTAATGAAGAACTTTCCATCCACACAGAAGACCAGGAGGTACTTTCAGAAGTGCACTTCATTTCTGAGATTGTGTACTGAGCTCCAACGGAAATGTGATCTCTGTCTGACTGATTTTTTTTTTTTCCTTTTTTTTTTTTTTCCTCCAGGTTCAGAGATTTTACAAGATTAGCACTAAGCAGCTATACTTATCTTCATCTTAATGCATTACTGATGCACTTCCAAGGCAATTCAAACTATTTGTTAAGCATTAGTGGAGCCAGAAATCCAGTATGCCTTCCCTCCCAGAAGGGACCCCGGCTCTGGGGACAATATCACAGGTTGCCCTGTCCCCTCTGCATCGAGAGGCTGCCTCCTTTCCCAGCACTCAACCATCTGCTCTCCCACTGCTCCAGCAACAGTGGAAAATTCCTTTTTGTCCGAAAGGTGACTTGCATGCTAAATCTAGATGACAGGATCAGGAAACATCCTAAAACAAATTAGCAAGACAGCAAAGCAGAACGAACAAGTTATAAATTGCATTAGCCATTCAAAGTGTCCCTCTGGCCTCGACTCTTGCTCTTTGCTTTTAATCTTACAACAGAATAGTTGATGCTGGGAGTTTCCTAATGCTTTTTCAGCTCCTTTAGGAGCAGTGGATTTTAAGCAGTGGTGTCTCCAACTAGATTCAGTGGCCATGACCCTTTTGAAACTCCAGTAGGACCCACGACATTATTTGCAGAGAAATCCAGGTACAGTTACCCCGTGTAGCAATTTCTTCCAGAAAAACACATCCACTTGCCAGGAGACAGATCACAAGTCCTTTGCTAACCCAGAGGAACAAAAAACATGAGCAGACATTGTCTGTAGCTCTCCTTCAGGCATACATGTGATTTTGTTTCTATTTGCTTCCACTCTGCCTCCTTTCCTACCTTCCTCTAAATTTCTTTCTTAGTTTGCTAGATGCAAATATCCTTCCCAGTATATTGTAACTGGGATTCAACGATGTATCTAATGCAATGGGATGACATGAAGTTCATTTACAATCCCCAGCTCGTCAACACAACAGGAGGATGATGCAACGCCTACTGAAATCTTTCATGAAAATTAAGTTCTTTTTAAGGGATAAGCTCCCAACGTAGGTTAGAAGCTGGTAATTTGATCCATCCTGAACACAAGATGAAAGATGAGGTTTTGAGACTCTTCCTATCCTGGGACTGCAGCGGGGCTTGTGTGATCTGCTCCTCCCTGACTCAAGCATTACTGCAACAAGAACAGTGTCGAAAAGAATAAAAGACACTTCTTGTCACTTGAGCTTAACTTGCACTTTGTCAGCAGCTATAAAAAGACATCAAGGACATTTTGGTCATGGAAAAAAAAAAAGAACAACAAACACAAACTGCATCTATCAGTGGATGTGAAATTATTTTCTGTTTTTCAGCCTGAAATGTTATTTTCAACTAAACTTTAAAAGACTTTTTGTCAGTACTCTCCCTGATGTTTTCCCAGCCATAAAGTCTGAAGTCTTAACTCCGAGAAAAGGTTCTTGGAAGTTTGAGGAACACAAAAATGGTGCTACACAGATGACATTTTTCATTCACTTCTTATCAATGAAGTATCCATTTGCTGTGCAAGCAGAAGCAAAAATGAAACAATTACTATTCTGTGCCTTTAATTTGCATGGATATGGTTCAATATAGCATAAATCTGGAGCTGCAGTGCTAAATCCAACACAAGACTTCAAGAAACTGATTTTCAGTGGCCCTCACAACCATATGCACAATCCAAACCTTTTAAGGACTTGCATCCTAGCACCTCTTAAATGACAGAAGAGATTTCAGAGGTGGAAATATCCTGGAAAGGGCCATTACAAGAATAACAAAAGAATCGTGAGCTTGGAAACAATCTTTTCCCTGACCCAGCTCACTTTGAAATATTGAAATTCCATACCAAGGACTCCAGTATTGTCCTGTGGGATTGATTGTCAGAACTGCTTAATACTAGCAGTGAAATAGGGAAATATCTTTTAGTCTACAGGAAAACCTCATGTTAGAGTTAAGCAGCCTGTAAGTTCAGAATCCCATATATTTTCATGCTCCAGATGCTTCAGCTGTGCCCATATTTATATAATAAATATATAATATAAAATACTGCCTTGAAATAAGCATGAAGAGTTTATCCTGTGATTCTCACTGTGGGTCTATTTAATGAAACATAAGGAAGCATGACTAATAGTCCCAAAAAACATTTTCTTGTCAGGAGTTTCTTTTTGTCACTATGGCTTTCACAGGTTGCAGATGTTCCCAGCTGCTCCAGAACACTTGTTTGAACCCAATTGTCTGTACCTCTCAAAAGTCAGACCGCTTTTCTACTCATCTGCTGCAGTGCTAAATATTGTACCCATTTAAATACCCCTGTCAGCAGTGGAGCTTTTGGTCTGGATCAGAGGAAGGAGGTGGAGAGGGTCATTGCTAGCTGATGCTGAAAAGCAGGCCATGAAAACATGGGCTGTGACCACCTAGGCTGTATTTCTCATCTCTTAAATGCACAGTGAAACACTGCTCAGCATCGCCCATAAGGAACTTTGTCCTTTAGAAAGATGTTTATGTGTACTGTATATCCACAGTGGCTAATTTGGCTGAGGCTGTTCACTGGGACAATGAGTTAGTCTCCTTATGGTGTATTTGCCTTCCTCCTGTGAAAATTGGTTTGGAGTCTAATGTTTAAAACACGACCTTTCTTTTCAGAAACACACCCACCCACACAGCACACACTGAGTTTGCCAACAATTAACCAGTCAATCTGTTGGTAAACTAATGAAATATGTTTCAAAGAAAAAAAAAGAACTAAAGCAAACCCCACCGAACTACTTAAATGAAAAAATTTCAGAGAAAACAGCATGATTTTTTTGCCATGTACCATACACATTTCTTTGGAGACAACATGACCCATGCCTTGTGAGGATCAATTATTAGAGAGTTGTGGTTAAGGCTTAACAGCAAAGAGCTTGCTCTCACAGATCTCAGAAAGTAATGTTCTTTTCAGAAGTGCTTTGCAAGGTTGAACCATCTCATGCTTCTCTTAATAGTGACCTGAAACAAAAAGGAGCTCTCAAATATAATCAACCTGTGGCTTTTTGATTCTGTCCGTTCGCTTTTCTGTAAATCCCCCCCCCCAAAGATATAGCTTTAAGAATTTAAATTAGATTCAGTCTCAGCCATCACACACACTGGGCCAAGACATTGCCCTCAATACATTCTGCATTACAGGTTTTATCTGCAACATGGCTCGAGAGAAAGCAGCTTATGGATCCATATCAAATTCCAGGGGGGGGGGCATCACCAGACAGGATGGTGTCTTCAGAATTCATAGTACTGTAAACTTGTTACCATGGCTGCTCTCTTTTGGGTTGTTCTTACATTTACTTTCTTCAGCTTCTTTTTTGACATTTGCACTTCTTGAATCCATGCCTGAATAAATCTCCATGCCCTTTCCAGTTGTTACAACTAATCATCTTCCTGCAAAAGTGCAGAAGAGAGCCTGGAAGTATTGAAAAAGCTTCAAAACTAGACATTTTGAGAATACCAAAGGTGGTCTTGGAAAAGAAAAAACCAACCCACCCTATGGAATGACAAAACCACAAACCCACAGCTGCAGAGCATGCTTGCAGTTCTGTGCTGCAGATATCCCTGAGATGAAGGATTGGAATGAGATTACAAGACCATGATGTGATTCAGCAGTATCAGCTTGAAGTACTGTTAGAAAAACAAACAAACAAAACAAAGAAAAAAAAAAGAGAGAGAAAAATGAAAAAAAAAGAAGCATGAAGCAGTGATCATGTTTTTAGCAGTTCTCATATTTGGGATGGCAAAAAAAGTCATCCTAATCTTTCTAGAATACAAAGTGCATCATTATACAGCTTGGGCACCTCAGAATTGCTTCATTTGTAATTAATTTCTATGTTTACTGCAATTCCTGAAGTAGCAACAACTGTTTTATTTGAAGAAATTACCAGTTCTCCAACAGCATATGGGCACAAGTGTGCAAGACAGATTATGCCTGCAACGTTGCCAAGCAGAATTTTGCCTGGTACAGCACATTTTACTTTTTGAAGACTGAAATGTAATGCTCCAAGAGAAGAGCAGACCCAGTTACAAAATGTACAATAACATTCCATCATAAATTAATGATCTATCATAGCATAGATGCTTCATTTCCCTTTTCTCCTGCCATGTGATATTTTCTGGTTAAAAAAAATAAACAAAACAAGCAAACAAATCCACAACAAAAACAACAACAAAATCCAAAAACAAAACAAAAAACCAAGACAAAACAAAAAGAACCCAAAAAACCCAACAACAAAACCCAAACAAAAAAACCCACAAAATAAAGCAAAAAAAACCCCCTACAAACCAGAAAACTGAAAGAAGAATAAATGCAAGTTGAGTGAAGAGTTGTATATTTTGACAAACTGTCATGACCTTTGCCACTGAGATTTGCATATACATGTTTCCAAGACTTTTTATTCAATTGAGAAAACGAATTAGCATTTTGAAGGTAAACACAACCTTTCTGGAAAAGATGACTCCAAAGAAAAGAAAAAAAACCCCAAAACCAAACAAGCAACAAAACAGTGATAAAATTATATAACCCAAATTACATTTGTAATGCAATTTTTGTTTATGTAGTGTCCCCTAGTTGACAGTCAGCTTTTATATGTCACGAATACAGGCAACATAAGCAGCAAGACTAAAGATGTAAATGCAGCGTACTGCAAAGGTCTCCTTTAAGGTGCCCTGAATTCTGAACAAAGCCAACCTACACATCCTAGGAGCAAGCAAATATTGCACAAATCTATCCTCAGAGAGATGTGGTAGAAAAAAGAAGCAAGGCAAAGGGTGTTCAGGCTCAGTTGGATTTATTATTCAGAAAATGTAAATGCTTTAGGTGGGTAAGACAGTGTTTTGTATTACGTAACTCTTTGGGTTTCCTTTCAACCCATACTTCTGTTACATTCAAGGTATTTAAAACATTTAAACCTTGATCAGCTGTAAAAGCTTTTCTGTCCCTGCTACAAACCTTTTCTTTAACATGAATCACTACAAAGGGAGAATGACACCTTGGTTTACAATGCGCTGAGTGGCTGGCTGAAGGTAAAGCAAGATACCACCACAGGACCTTATCTGGGATTCCTGCTTGGAGGGTCAATCAGTCAAGCAAGTTATCCTGGGTCAGCAGAGCTGCAGTAGCTGTGTGGACAGCTTCTATCGAGCCCACTCCAGGTTCTTGCTTACAGCATCCATCTCTTTCCCAAACGCTGCTGGAATTTCTCATGCTGCGAAGCACTTGCTTTACATGAGTGCTGGCTTCCTAGTATCACCACAAAAATATCCTCCAGCCATAAAGCACATTCTTCTGCCTGAAAGCATAATATTTTCATTCTCTTTGGAAGGAAAAGGCAACATAAGAGGGGCAGGGAAATACTAGAGAGAGTCCAAGGGAGGCTACAAAGATGGACTGGAACATCTCTTATGAGGAAAGGCTGAGAGCCCTGGGGCTGGAAGAGAGAAGACAGAGAGGGTCTTATTAGTGTTTACAAATATCTGGAGGGTGGGTGTCAAGGAGAAGGGGCCAGGCTCTTTTCAGTTGTGCTCTGTGATAGGACAAGAGGTAATGGTGGCAAGGTGAAACACCGGACGTTCCACCTCAACATGAGGAAAAACTTCTTCACTGTGAGAGTGCCAGAGCCTGGCCCAGGCTGCCCAGAGAGGCTGTGGAGTCTCCTGCTCTGGAGACTTCAAGACCCACCAGGATCTGTTCCTGTGTGGCCTGCCCTGGGTGACCCTGCTCTGGCAGGGGGGTTGGACTCAATCTCCAGAGGTCCCTTCCAACCCCTAACATTCTATGAGCTGTTGCAAACCAGAGCAATCCCACAGACTTCAGGGGAGATGCATGACCTTGTGCTACCTCTGCTGATGCCAAAGTACCCAGGAGATCCTACACTGAGCCCTGCCCTCCTAATTAAGTGCTGCCTCATGTCTGAAGTACTCTTTGTTGGTTTTTTGTGTGCTTGGTTGGTTTTTGTTTTGTTTTAAAGACAATGTTCCTGTTTAAATCCCACCTTCCTCATAACAGAGGAGATGAGAAATTTCTCAGCTAGGTGCAAAATACACTGGAGTCTCTGCCAGTTCCATGCTACCAAGAGCAGCGCAAGGTGTGTGGGAAGGAGAAAGCTGTAGTGGAGAAATGAGCAAGTTTCATCTTGATTTCAAGAAATCTCACAATACTTAGCAAATCAGTTGCTCACCACCTTGCTTTTGCTTGAAAATCCAGATGCTTTCAAACTTCCACCAGCTAGATTTGTGCCACAGACCTGCACTTTGATGAATTTCAGTCCAACTTGCATATTCTCAAGAGTTTTGACAAATTCTCAATGCCTTGATTTCCTCTGTCTTTGATGCCAATAGGAGGCAAAATTCTTAGCAGATTTAAATAGTCGTAACTGCTTGATTTCTGGAGAGCCTAGCTGACTGACATGTCCATCTTGCAGACAGAGCAGTAAAACTTGTCATCAAATACATACATTGCTTTAGGAACACTCGGTGGAAAGCGCCTTTGATCAAAAATGTACTCAGAGTATGATTTTCAAATATTCAACTCCCACCAAAATCTGAACTCTACCCACTAGCTTTAAAAAAAAAAAAGAAAAAGAAAAATATTTAGGCCATCACTGTACACTGTTGAACATCTATATCTGAAGTAGAATAACTGTGTGTGGGCACCTCTTCCTAAATCAAAAAGACACAGGCAAATCAGGTCTGACTAAAACCATACTTAGACTTTGGCTGAGCTTTGAACAATTTTTTTTCAATTAATTTGTCATTTTTCCTTGCCTCCTAAATGCTGAGTGCTGGTAGCAGCTGGGAGCTGGACTGCCACAAATGTTGTTTCCATGGCATTTCCAGTCTGACTGGAAGCCAGCAACATTAGAAAGCTCATGAGACAGCCTGTTTTTAAGAGTTCTCAAGCAAATTTTGGCTGATCCGGGATGTTTTGATGACTTCAGAAAAACATCCAAACTGGGCCATCTCTCATAGCCAAGCCCAAACCTAGAGAAGTTTGCCAGCAATAAGATATGATTTGAGGAAAGCAGGGCTGGGCAAGTGTTTTCTGTGGTGTCTTAAAAGCATTTAAATGCAAAACAGAGATAATAAAAAGAAAGATATACCTGGAAATATAAGATGAACCCATTGTTTTCCAATTCCAGTTTTCAAACTTTACTAAAATCCAGTGTTCCTGCCACACAAAAGCATTTGTTTGTGCAAAAGGAACTCCAGGAGTGTTTGAAGATGGGAAACTGTGCACTAGGATCTCTGCCCTGGACCAGGTATGTTTCTAAACGAGAGAGAAGAGCAGTTTCTGATTTCCCCATTTTATCCAAGGTGAGCATGGGCTCTAAGCTCCTGACAAGATGCCAGTGTAATTTTCAGTAGCAGAGGCTTTTCCACCCATACACTAGCGAGAGCAAACCCCAAACTCTACAGTCAGGCTTTGCATCTATAATACACACGCTCGTTCCTGTTTAAGAGTCTTTCCTTCAGCAGATTGGATACTAGCTTCTTATCAAGTTTTCCTTGAGTGCCAAATTGAAACCAATAAAAAAAAAATTCATTCCTCCTGAAGACTTGTCGCTGAGGTGCTAAGTTAAGAGAAATTTGTTATGGTGATAACTTGCAGCTTGAGAAGTCAGATAAGTAATGAATTCACCTGGAGCTGGAATGATGTTGGAGAAGACCAGAACCTGACCTGAGAGATGAGTTTACAGAAAACTTCATTCTAACTTTGGTTACTGTGAAGTTATGCACGTGTTTTGCTCTAAGCAATTTTAAACAAAAAGGGAAAATTTGAAGATACTGCTCAGCACCTATTCCTGCAGAGATGAATTTGTCTGATTTAACTGATTTAGCATGGTGTGGACAGGTCTGGAGAGCCTAAACACCTCATTTAGTGCTCCCCTGGTTTCATGGCTCTTGCCAAGCAAGATATGATACAATTGCCAAGCAAGAGCCATGAGACATCAGGAATGAGCACGTGCACCTGACATGGACACTCCATTCCCTTCACGTCATGGCTGGACATATACAACCCTCTTCTGAGCAGCATCTTCTGATACCTGAGGTCCACCAGAAAGGTCAGAAGGCTACTGCTAGGAGTAGCTACCAACAGCTTTACAGCACTACCCACCCCACTGCCCAGCTCAGGGGCAGAGAGCTGGCAGAACATGGAGCCTGCACCTCCTCCTGAAATCCCTGAGGTCTCAATATATCTGCCCTGCTTTTCTGACCCCCAAGACTACTTCCTTTCCTCAGGAAGACATCTTTCTGAACAGAAAGCATACAACTTCAAATACTTTTTTCTTCTTTTTGGCATGTTCTTGGTGGAAGCAAAACTGCCTGCTATAGCTAGTGCCTCAATAGAGAGGGAAAAAAAAAAAAGCCCCAAACAAATAAAAAACTGAATGCATTCATTTTCCCTTCTCTCCATGAAGTACTGAGTTAATCATTTTCTGTAAATCAAAGGGAAGATGAATGCTAAGTGTGATTCCAGCTTCTCGGTGCAGATATACCAAACTATTTCCTGACTCCAAATCTCAGTCAACCACCGTGCAAGAAAATACATATGCATGTTTGTATTTCTTGTTTGATCAATGTCAAGATTGCTTCCATTTTATTTTTTGTTTCTCAAAAGATACTAAGAAAACACAGTTTTAAAATTCACTGCAAAAAGTAGATTCAGCTGGAAGACCAAACTTGCAATTTATTGCATTATTCAGGGTCACTGCAGTAAATTCACTGTATTAACTGGTTTATTTACTTTCTTGGAAATCAGACACAGTATATTACCAGGCTTTTAGTTTTCTTAGCTGCAGCACAGAACCCAAGGAGACCTTAGCTCAGTTTGTTTTTCTTTCTGCTGCATATAACGCCCCTGGCTTCTGCTGTATGTGCTACTTCATTCTGCATTTGAGTGCAGAAATGTGGCCACTCTTTCCTGAGTGGACTTCAAGGCTCATAAAACAGGACAACCCTTTCATATAAGTATATTTATTTTAAGAGCACGCTTGTAGTTAGGAAGAACAATTTGACTCTAGAGCAATATTCCTTGCTAACATCTCATGATCTGAGCAGGGAGATGAATTTTGCTGAATCTAATACGTGGTTACTCATCACAAGGTACAGCAGCAAATTTCACACAGCAGGACTCCTTTGTCAAAACAACACTCTGCTGCAGAAGTCTCTTCTGTGGGAGCTCGACGGGGCTCCGAGTACTTTGACATTTCAATCAAGTTCTCTCAGCTCACAACTCATTTTCAGCTCTCCGCGCTAAGCAGGTTAGCTCTGGAATTGCACATGGAGAGCATTCAGAGCTGCTCCACCAGCTCACCCAGACTGCTGTGTTCTCTACTCCTCAGCTATATGCTCCATGGGAGGCACTAAGGAGATTGGTGCAGAATCAAAGACAAAGCTTGGAGGACATTTCAAAGGAACAATTGGATGTTCTGCCTGAGCTTACTTGCTTCTCTTCAAGTATTTTATATATATATATTATATATAATATAAATATATATAATATGTAAATATTTATTTATATATTTATATATAATATATATTATGTATTTTTA